>JAJONR010000812.1:0-153954 GCA_029582245.1 Solanum etuberosum
AGGACCCTCCTACATAATGAGATTTAGTTTAGCAGGACCCTCCTGGACAATGGGATTAGTAGGACCCTCCTACATAATGAGATTTAGTTTAGCAGGACCCTCCTGGACAATGGGATTAGTAGGACCCTCCTACATAATGAGATTTAGTTTAGCAGGACCCTCCTGGACAATGGGATTAGTAGGACCCTCCTACATAATGAGATTTAGTTTAGCAGGACCCTCCTGGACAATGGGATTAGTAGGACCCTCCTACATAATGAGATTTAGTTTAGCAGGACCCTCCTGGACAATGGGATTAGTAGGACCCTCCTACATAATGAGATTTAGTTTAGCAGGACCCTCCTGGACAATGGGATTAGTAGGACCCTCCTACATAATGAGATTTAGTTTAGCAGGACCCTCCTGGACAATGGGATTAGTAGGACCCTCCTACATAATGAGATTTAGTTTAGCAGGACCCTCCTGGACAATGGGATTAGTAGGACCCTCCTACATAATGAGATTTAGTTTAGCAGGACCCTCCTGGACAATGGGATTAGTAGGACCCTCCTACATAATGAGATTTAGTTTAGCAGGACCCTCCTAAATAATGAGATTTAGTTTAGCAGGACCCTCCTACATAATAAAACTTCAATTAGCAGGACCCTTCTACATAATGAGACTAGTAGGACCCTTCTATATAATGGGATTTAGTTTAGAAGGACACTCCTACATAATGAGATTTAGTTTAGAAGGACACTCCTACATAATGGATTTAGTTTAGAAGGACCCTCATACATAATGGGACTTAGCAGGATCCTCATACATATTGGGATTTAAAGTAGTTGGACCCTCCTACATAATGGGATTTATGAGTAGCAGGACCCTTATACATAATGAGATTTAGTTTAGCAGGACCCTTCTAAATATTGGGATTTAGACTGACATAATTTAATTTAACCGGATCCTCATGAAAAATTGAGTTGATTTAAACATTCAGAAGCCATCTGAAGAATGCACCACGACAAAAGCTCGAGTCATTCAGAGTCTCGATTCAAAGCTAAGCACCATTTTTTATTTTTCTCACAAAACATTCATTACTATATACTAGGGTAAAATTTTGTGCTATTATTATTGTGTGTTTTAGTTTTAGGGATTCACTTGTAGAATAAGGTTAATCCACATTTCAAGCTCAGGATCTTATCTGGAAAAGAGTCAACTTTCAAGTTCATTTTCAATTGAAATAGCAAGAGCTCACCTTAAGAACAAAGTAAATATCCAAGTCTGAGTAGAAGGAGCATACCTAGAGAAAGGCATTTATCTTCAAAATCACTTGAGATGAAAATCAATATCTCACAACTAGAGAAGCATTTTCACGACCCAAACCGCCGTGATTGGCACCCACACTAACCATCCGGTGGGAGAACCATTACTACAACCCAACTAAACAGTACTAACCAAAAGACATGCATTTAAAGATGTGGAAACAGGTTTAAATAATTAATTTAAAAGCTGAGTTCCCATAAACTCAGTAAGTTATCAGAAACAACATAAACAAGTGGAAATTCAACCCCTAGAACTTGAAAGTCATTGTACCAAAACTTCTAACTAAATGACCTAAGATAAGGGGATGCAACCCCAAAACAATTAAACATAAAGTAAGAGTCTAAAAGGTCTAAGTCTGACGGAAATGGACTAAGATCCTAGATGAATTCATAGTAGCCTAAAGGAACTGGCTCACCCTTGAACTCGACAAGTCAGTGATCTCCTAGCCGAGGTCTCTCAACAGCCGCCTAAAGATGCCCTGTACTCAACAAAGAAAGAGTAAGTGTAGTATCAGTACACAAACAACAGTGTAGTGGGTGGATCACGCGGTTATTCCAGTAAGTAAGATATACACAAGTAACTACAATATAGTAACCCACACATATACTGAAAGAACAATAATTTACCCGTTCATGCTCAATATATCGGTTTCACAATATCAATCTCAAAGGCAACAGTCAATGATGGTTCTCTCATGGAACCCACACTCAAACTGTTAGTGTGCTTAAACGTGACACCTGATCCAATAATGTGTCGAAACGTGACACATGATCCAATATGTGTTGAAACGTGACACCCTATCCAATTTTGTGTTGGAACGTGACACCCGATCCAATCAACCACAATCACAAACACAATCAGCACCACAATGAATGATTTACACACTTGTATCGTTCAATGATGTAACATGTTCATTCCATGCGACGAAATCACAAATAGTCATTTCATTAGATTCATTTCATCTTTCCCTATTCAGATACATGCATGAATACAATGGAGCAGTTAGCAGGCACATATAACACAGATGGGAAATCAAACCATCACCTACATCGAAACCAAGCCTTAACACTCTTAAGGAACTTGAGATTTCCCTTTTTAGAGTCTCTCTACTTGTTCTTGGTATAAAATAAGTAAATTATGCAAATGATCAATAATAGAGGCCTAGTTTACCCGGATTATATCCAAATACTAACCCTTGGCCAATCCCATCATCCTAACACCGAACTAGCGCTTTTTCCACCCTTAAATTCAAGCCAAAACCCTCCCCAAGGTCAAATACCAAGGATTCTAAGTTCTAATAATCAATTTACGAATTAGGGGAGTAGTTGACTTACCTTTAGCGTGAGAATTAGAGAAAAACCAAAAGAAATAGCCCTAGGTCACTCTTTTGCTCTCCAAGAACAAAGTGTGCAGAAAAATAACGTTTTTGGGACTTTTCCAATTTTTACTCATGACTGACCCACCATAGAAGGCCAAATCCCACCATAGAGGCCCTACTATGGCGGGAATAATCCCGCCGTGGCGGGTTGTACGGAGAGTGAGACTCAGAATTGGTGTTCCAAGTCCTCATTTCACAACTCACCCTCAAACTTTGACTTTCTGTAACCACTCTTTCACACTAAGATAAATTACGAGAGTTCTACCCGCCCGAATTCAATTCCATAAATCCGTACAAGCTCCTTATTGTCTTAGGTGTCCATTCATATAATTAAATTCATAATCAAATCCCTCATCCATTACCAGATTACCCTAGACCTCACTTGACTCATATTTCATCCAAGTCTGGCCTAGGCTGGATATCACGACCAAGGGTTACCTCCTAGATGTAACATGGCGTATATGACCCCGAAAGACCACATACAAGCCACTTAGCTTTCATAACATAAGAAATAGAATAATAGAAGTAAAACAATAGTCTAAGTCCAATAGTTTTATAAAAGAAAAGCGGAAGTCTAAAACATTTTATCTCAATTGCCATCCAGTACAATAGAATGAAATTGGGCCTAGCCCATACATCATGTCCAAAAGTGAAATACATGAAAGAAAGCGAAATAATGAACATCCGTCCTCGAAGCATGAGGACTCACCAAAGCTCAGGAACCTCGAAATCAACCACTCGCCACGAAGCTGAGAAACCTGACTGTCGGACCCTATATTTGGGGGAAATATAGGCAAGAGTATGCGTTAGTACAAAATAATGTACCAAGTATGATAGCTATGCATAAAACATTTAAATCATGCTAAAAGGGGACATTTCATGACATGCAATTGACCAAGCTAACACATGATATAAAAGGGTTAGAAAACATAAGTCAGAACACCATGGTCAATGCAAGCTACATCATTCGAAACCTTTGAACACATATGAGATACTTCTTGAAGTAACCTTAGTTGATTATTAATGTGGAGAATTAGCCTTAACCGACATAGAGACTATGTGAGCTATAACATGATCCTCCGGTGTCTCCCACACCAAAAAGAGTTGTCCTACTTGCCAAGGTAAGGACCATAAATCTGAGCTAAAGTGGATCCACTAGCTAATGTCTATCTACACAATCATCCTATGGGGGCACATAGGTAAGGGATAAATATTTTGCTTCTAGAAACCCGTCCTCTACTAACGGGAGAGCTTCCATCTCAATATCCTCTCGGTGCTAAGCATAAGTCCCACAGAATAGTCATTTCTTCTTGTTCTTATTATCCATGGAAAGGCACGTCATCTTGCCAATCAGAGCTAAGTCATCAATCATGGAAGAGTATCTTTCAATAACCAATCCAAGCTAGGTTCATTAGGATAGCTCTTAATCTTTGATTCAATTAGGTGATAAAACCTTTCAACCTTAAAATCCTTATTATGTGAGAAAACCTTTCACATCTTGCTTTCATATGAATATGAGAAAATCCTTTCAATAACGCATCAACATCATCATCATTGATACTTTACTCTCAAAGCATCCTTAAAACATTTGCATAGATGTCATAAGAACATGCATAATTCCATAATTTACCTTTCAAGGTTCAAAACCCACTTTCAATGATCAACATTTAGAAAATAAGGGTTAGATATGGTTTTCATCATAAATTCATGTAAAGCTAGCAATACATGCTTAATTTCATAAAACTCTTCCTTTATAATCAAAATCCTACATCATATGATCATAACTTGAAAACATGGGGATTACATAGGTTCATGGGGGAAATCATCATAAAATCATAGTGCTTCATCAATTCATGCATAAGAGATCATAATTCAATCATTTAAATCAATAATCAAGAGAACCCATGATAATTGAAAAAAAACCCTAACTCTATTGGGGATTTTTAACTTTGGAAATAGAGGAATTTGGAAACTCCATGAATGGAAGGAATTCATGGATGAAAACTATCATACCTTGAAGCCAATTGCTAATCTTCAATGGAGGAATTGAGACTTGACTTGAAACCCTAGGTTGAATCCTTCTTCTTCATGCTTTCTAGAGAGAGAATTATTGGAGAGTTCTTCTTTTTGGTGAATTTGAAGAGAATGAAGTGAATGAGCTAATTTGGGGGTTGAAATCATTTATATAGGGGTCTTGGTGAAGGGTAAACTGCCGTGGTATAGGAATAAAATAATTAGAAAAATACCCAACTACCCCTGAACTTAACTGCCGACCTACCATCCACGGACCACTGACGACGGACCATCCCGCACGAACGTCGTTCGTAATCGGTAGGCTAATTTTGGGCCAGTGAACCACAGGCCCCCAACCACGGACCGTGGTCTGACCTATGGTCCGTTGGTCAGGCGGTGGTCCTGAGCCTCTGTAGACCTTGGAGGGTGACCAGTCCACGGACCACACTACGGACCGTGGTCCTAACCACTGGCTGTGGTTGGCCTCCGTGGCTGTCACCTGCAACTTCCCAAAATTTGCTTCATTTCCCTTTTTTCGAATATGGGGTGTAACAATATCTCTCGCTTAGGATCATTCGTCCTCGAATGAGATTAAAGCTAGTACGAAAAGAGTAGGAGAGAAACTAACAACCAAACCTACAATGCAACTTCATCTAAATGCACATAACCAAGGAGGAACTATCGACTCCAAGCTACGACGTTATCAAAATATCATAAGAGGGGTGAAACTAAATCTAACATCCCATCATGCATGAAATGCACATATCCGAGAAGGAAACATCAACTCCAAGCTAACAACATATTCAAATGCATATATCCGAGGAGGAAATATCAACTCCAAGCTAAAGTCATGCTCATAACATCAAATCATGTAGTCTACATGCAATTCATACTCATGTGCACATAAACATATAGAAATCAATCAAATTGACTCATTTTCTCAAAACTTGAACTTTTCATAAATCATGCATAGTAAGGAAATCATGGAAACATATAAGACACATGACTCCAAAAAAAAGAGCAAACCATGAGGAACTTATTACCTCAAGCTAGAGTAGGAGTAGAAGGAAAGAGATGAGGATATCGGGACATCATATCGGCCTCGGCCTCCCAAGTAGCACCCTCAACTAACTTATTCCTCCACAACACTTTCACGGAAGCTATTTTTTTATTTCTCAACTTCTTCACTTGCCGGTCTAAAATCTCAACCGGAACTTCCTCATAAGAAAGATTCTCCTTAACTCCCAAACAATCCAAGGAAACTATGGATGTCGGATCACCTATACATTTCTTCAACATATAGACATGGAAAACTCGATGCACCGATGCCAACTCATTTGGCAAATCTAGCTCATAAGCAACCTTACCAACATGTCTCAAAATCTGATATGGGCCTACATATCGGGGACTAAGCTTCCCTTTCTTACCAAACCTCGTTACACCCTTCATGGGTGAAATTTTCAAGTAAACCCAATCATGAAAATCAAAGTCAAGATCTCTTCTTCTTACATCAGCATATGACTTTTGCCGACTTCGAGCCGTTTTCAACCTTTCTCTAATGAGTCAAACTTTTTCTATGGCCTCATGTACCAACTCGGGACATATTAGGGAAACTTCACCCACCTCAAACCATCTTATAGGAGATCTACACCTCCTACCATACAGTGCCTCAAATAGAGCCATATCAATACGTGAGTGATAGCTATTGTTATTAGCAAACTCAATCAATGGAAAATGGTCATCCCAATTACCCTTAAAATCAATCACACAAGCTCTTAACATGTCTTTCAAAGTTTGGATAGTACGCTCCCCTTGCCCATCTGTTTGGGGATGAAAGGCCGTACTAAGCTTAACCCGAGTACCAAGACCCTTTCGGAAAGACTTCCAAAACTGAGAAGTGAATTGGGTACCACGATTAGAAATAATCGACAAAGGCACTCCGTGCAACTTTACTATTTCTCTCAAGTACAACTTAGCATAGTCTTCCACCGAAAAGGAAACCTTGACGGGAAGGATATGAGCCGATTTCATCATTCGATCTATTATAACCCAAATCGAGTCATGTTGTCGCCGGGTGCGAGGTAAACCATCAATAAAGTCCATATTCACGTCTTCCCACTTCCAAGTAGGAATACTAATATCTTGGGACAAACCTCCCAGTTTTTAATGCTAAACTTTCACTTGTTGGCAATTCAGACTCTTAGCCACAAATCCCGCAATATCCTTCTTCATCCCATTCCACTAATAGACCTCCCACAAATCACGGTATATCTTGGTGGCTCCTGGGTGAATGGAATACCGTGAACTATGGGCTTCTATCAAGATCTGCTCCCTCAAGTTCGGAACGTGACACCCGATCCAATATGTGTTGGAGCGTGACACTTGATCCAATTATGTGTCGGAATGTGATACCCGATCCAATCAACCACAATCACAAACACAATAAGAACTACAATGAATGATTCACACACTTGTGTCGTACAATCAGGTAACAGGTTCATTACATGCCACAGAAACACAAATAGTCATTTCATTAGATTCATTTCATCTTTCCCTATTCAGATACATGCATGAATACAATGGAGCAGTTAGCAAGCATATATAGCACATATGGGAAATCAAACCATCACCTACCTCGAAACCAAAATTGAAAACTCTTAAGGAGCTTAAGCTTTCCCTTTCCAGAGTCTCTCAGTTTGTTCTTGATCTAAAACAAGTAAATTATAAAAAGGATCAATAATAGAGGCCTAATTTACCTGGATTATATCCAAATACTAACCCTTAGCCAATTCCATGATCCTAACACCCAACTAGGGCTTTTTTCATCATGAAATTCACGCCAAAGCTCTGCCCCAAGGATAAATACCAAGGATTCTAGTTCTAAGAATCAATATACGAGTTAGGGGAGTAATTGACTTACCTTTAGCACGAGAATTAGAGAAAATACCAGAAGAAATAGCCCTAGGTCACCGTTTTTCCTCTCCAAGAATGAAGTTTGCAAAAAATAACATTTTTGGGAATTTTCCCATTTTTACTCGCGACAGGCCTGCCATAGAGGCCCCGCCATGGCTAGAATAATCCCACCTTGGCGAGTTTCATGGAGACAGAGACTTGGAATTTGTGTTCCAAGTTCCCATTTCACAACACACCCTCAAACGTTGATGTTCTAAAACCACCCTTTCACTCTAAGATCAATTACGGGAGTTCTACCCGCCTGAATTCAATTTCGTGGAGATGTATAGGCTCCTTATCATCTTGGCTATCTGCTCAAATCATTAAATTCATCATCAAATCCCCCATCCACTACTAGATTACCCTAGACCGCACCTGACTCAGATTTCGCCTAAGTCTTGCCTAGAATGGAAATTTCATAGTTACTACTCAGAAGTTTTCTAGCCCAAATTCCTTCCCCATTGGCTTTTCCATAACGACGGAAACATGTCGTTACAAGCATGAAGACCCAAGTCAAGATTCAAGAGAAGCTACATAGATAGGATCTTATACTTGTATTCTTTTAATATTTTTGTCTTTCATTTTCATATGAAAATAAGATCCTCGAACTAAAGCCTCGATAGAACCTCACTTAACTTCAAACTTATCACTTTATATCCTTGAACTACACGTGACTTGATTACCATATTTTAAAATATTTGAAAACTACAAAAAATGGAGTTGCATTATTAGTGTATGTTTTGTTTTAAAGAAAAGAAAATTTATAAAAAATACATGTTTTTTTTTAAAATTGAGATTTAATAAATAAGCTAGTGTTTCTTAATTATATTTTTCACTTAGCTATTCTTTTTTATTTTTTATCAGTTCAAAATAGTTAGCTAATATTTTTATTATTATAATTTTTGTTGTATATATATTTTATTTTAAAAAATAAATTAACCTGAACTACCCCACTACCTCACATCACCCCCATTATTCCACCTTACAACCCCACATTTCCCACACTCCCGTACCTTACGTATATACTACAGATAACTATGTCACAATAGAAAACCATCGACAATCTACCCCAACTTCCCACATAGACACACAACAACCAAAAAAGAAGAAGAAACAAACTCATGAAAAGTAAAAGACCATCTGCACACTTAGAAATAAACCACCAATCCACTGCCTCACTTTCACCATACAACAACACCCCTAGTCTAGAACACATACTAACAGACACTCAAACATACAATACCGTACTATACTTACAATCAATACAATATATAACAAACATACCCAACACCACACACTAAAAAATAATTGGTGGGTGTTCTAATCGAGCTTCGATTAAAAGTTCGCGGTACTTATTTTCTTAATTTGAGGTACAACTTTACCTTGTTTGTTTAATTTATTTATGAAATTTGATGTAATTATGTGTATGTTTTCATATAGTTTTGTTTTATCCATAATTTTATTGAAATGAATATTGAGTTGAGTGTTATATCTTTATTTAATGCATGAGGATAGCTTCAATTGATGATTATTTTATTTATTGATTTTTGTGCGTTAGCTATTATTTCTTAAAATGAACAGGTCGTGGCGGTGTTCTTGTCTTAACTTAGATGCCAATGATGATAAAGTAGAGATTATTAGACTCAAAAAAATTATTGTCGTTTTTATTGTATCAAACAAAAAAAATGAGATTTGTTTAGCAATTCGTCATTGTTTTTTATTGGATTAATAAAAGTTGCAATATGTGCATCCTTAATTTTGACATTAACTTTAAGAGTAAATAAATTAAAAAAGATATAAAATGATCCAAATTTTATAATGTATCCTAGATGTTTTGATTTATTTTATGTTTTGCTTTATAAGGAATGAATGTTTGATTTTAACATTAGATGAACTTTTAGGCATGTTAAAAATATTTTTTTCGATTAAGAATGCGGTTGTACATATTTTTTGAGACAGTTAAAAGAAACTCAAGTATGCAGTGACACACCTCGGCCAAAACTATAATTAACTTTCATTAATTAAAAATAAGATTTATAGATAAATAGCTACAATGCAAAGAAGGCAGTTATGCCTCTAATGTCAAGACCAAAAATGCCTCTAAGCTATGTTGTTTTAATCCCTATTCTAAGCCCTATATAAGTGATTTTAGTCCTAAAACTACCCATCCTAAATCATTCTCCTAAATCATAAATTTCCATCCAAGTTCATCCCCAAAAATTCTCTCTAGAGCTAAGGAAGAAGAAGCTACGGTTTCACTTTAAAATTTTCAATTCACCATAGCTATTGGACCTTGATCACTTAGGTATGTTAGTATTCACCTATGAAGTCCTTTCCTCCATAGGTTTCCTCAAAGATCTTCCAATTTTACAAGTTAGATTCTCAATTCAAAGTTAGGGTTCTATTCAATCTTCATGGCTTCTTTTCAATCATGATTCAATTGATTATTTTCTATATTTTAATGCATGAATTGAATAATTACATGATTTTGATTTGAATTCATATGAACCCATGCATGATCCATGATTTTAGATTATGAATACATGATGAAGTTATGAATCTATGAACATGTTTTCTGGATATTATGCATGTTTTATGAAAATAATGTTTATGACTTAAGTAGGCTTATACATGAAGGTATCTATATGTTCTATGAAGCTTGGCCACATGAAAATAATGACATCTAGATTTTCCATCAATGCTATTTTTTATTTTTCTATATTAGGTCTTGATTAGTATGGTATCCGAATATGCCATCAATGGTCATGTATCAAGGTTTCTAAAACTAATATCATTAGTAGTATGGCACTTTTAGTATGAAGTTAATGACTGACTATGAGTCTTATAAAGCTTTTATGAAAAGATCATGGATGGTGAAAGGTTTTCTCACGCATTGTAGGAGCTACTCTATGACGATTTAAGCTTTGATTAGTAATTTAATTGTACTTTTCCATGTATGATGTATATTTATAAAATTTGACTTTTATCTAGTCCGTTGGGATTTTTACTTAGCACTGAGAGAGCTTTGAGGTGGAGGCTCAAATAGGATAGTCTCTAGTAGCAGCATTTAGTCTCTAACTACATGCCCCCGTATGATTGTCTTAAATGACCCTAGCTAGTTGATCGACTTTAGCAGAAGATGATGTTTACGGATGCTACATTGGCAAGTAAAATCCCCTTCTTTTGGGATGAGGAATATACCGGATTCCATGATATAGCTCTCATGGTCTTATTATCGGTTAAAGCTAATATCCCACAAAATGAATATGTTTTCTTCAAAGCATTCTTATATATCTTATTTAAATATATTACACTTCCATTGACTATGATTACGACTTATGTTTTCTAAACTTTTATCTTATGACTTTGCTTGGTCATTGCGCATCATAAAATATCATTTTAGCATGATTTCATAAAGTTTATGCATTGCTATCATACTTGGTACATTCGATGTTCTAATCCATATTTGTGCCTACATTGATTCATAATGTAAGGTCTAACGCTCCTACCTCTCATACTCGTGGCTAATTGATCTCTTGGCATTTGAAGATTGGTGAGTCCTCATGTTATGTGGACCAAGACACTTTTATTGCTTTCTTTAATTTAGTTTTCACACATTTGTATATGGTGTATGATATACGTCCCAACCACTTCCTTTTGATGTAATAGATCTTTTGTGATATAAGACCGTTCTTTAAAATCTTTATTTCTATTATCTTGTATGATGTATGCTAAGTGGCTTGTGTCAGGCCTTTCAGAGTTCTATACGCCATGTTACACCTAGGCTATACTTTGGATCGTGACAAACTTGGTATCAAAGCACAAGGTTAGAAAGGTCCTAGGATGTCTCACAAGCCACATCGAGTAGAGTCTTGTTCATGCGTGTAAAGCGCACCACATTTAGGAATATTAGGCTATAAGATGTTTAGGAAATCCGACTTCTCTCATCATTCTAAAGTCGTGCGATATAGTGTAACTCTATATGTCTCTCTCCCCATCCTTGATCGATCTTTTCAGGATATGGCCCCTCAAAGAGAATACATTAGAAGGAATGTGGGTGAGAATATGGAATAAGAAGCTCTTCAAGTTCCCGTCGATCCTTTGGCTGAGCAAGTGACTAATGAAGAGTTTTGAGCCAAATTTCACGCATTGGCCCAAGATATGATGGCTCAAGAAAATAGGGAGGTTGTGGCTCCCATGAAAACAAGGGTGGGTACAGTGGCAACAAGGGTGAGGAACTTTACTAGTATGAATCATCTGGAATCTCATGGGTCTAAAGTCGAGGAAGATCCTCAAGAGTTTCTTGATGAGGTTTACAAGATAGTGGGGATTATGGGTATTACTTTGGTAGAAAAGGCGAAATTAGCCTCTTATCAACTTAAGGGTGTTGCTTACGTTTGGTTTAACCAATGGAAGGAATAGAGGGCGGTTGGTGTGGGTACCCTTGATTGGGAGAAATTTAAGGTTACTTTTGTTGGTTTCTTTCCCTTGAGATGAGAGAGGCAAAAGTATTCTAATTAATCAACCTTCGTCAAGTAAATATGAGTGTGAATGACTATGCTTTGAAGTTCATTCAATTGGCTAGGTCTGCTCAAACTATTGTAGCTGACTTTAGGGCAAGAATGAGTAAGTTTCTATCGGGTGCTTTCGACTTGGTGGTCAAAGAATGCCTAACCACCACGTTTGTTAAGGAGATGGATATCTCTCATTTGATGGTTCATTCCCATAGATAAAAGAAGAAAAACCTAAGGAGAAGACTAGAGATTCAAAGACGGAAAGAATGGATAATGGTGATTCCTCACATTCAAGGTCCGGTGAAGGTAATCGTTCTCAAGGTAATGGTTCTAGTGAAAAATGGTGTCCAAGTGTCAGAGGTGTTGAAAATACCATAGGGGGTGAGTGTCTAACCGGTTCAAATGCATGCTTTGGGTGTGGAAAAAGTGGTCACAAGATGAGGGATTGCCCATAGCTTACTACAAAGGGAAGGGATGTTAGGCGAGTTCAACCTAGTAGTTCTGGTTTGAGTGCTCCGAAGCAAAATAAGATCTATGCTCTTCAAATTCGACAAGATCACGAGGGTTCTCCAGATGCGATGATTGGTAAGTTTTGATATTTTAGCTAGTGGTTATGCATTGCTTGATATTGGGTGTTTCTTTTGATATGGTATGACTCTATGTATGGTTATTGTGTTGAGGTCGACCTTGAAATATTTGTGGAAATTCCTTAAGTATTTACTTGTATCAACAGTTCTGTGGTTGTTAAGACTTTGGTGCTATGATTGGGTAGAGGGAGATGGATTCGAAAAAACTAGAGAGGTTTGCTCCCAAGGGAGAGATAGTGTGCTTCATGGTGGGTGTGTATGACACTATTTAAATTTTTGGAAGGGTTCCTTTCAATGGTATGGTAGGTGAAGGGCCAGAGGTGATGCAATGTCTTAGTATCCCTATCTCTTTTCGTTATCTTTGGGTCTACCTTGAGGCCTCAACCCCTCATGTTCACTCATTAGGATTTTTGTATTCTTAGTCATTCTTATGTTTCCTCATGCACACATGCTCATGAAATTTTTTGATTTTGAAATATGATTTAGCTTGGTTGATTGCTTCATGACGATGTGCATTTGTGTATGATTTGCATGTATGTTTATGAAAGGATGTTTTAGCTTGGACTCGATTTGCATTTTGATCATTGCTAGTTTCTTTCCTACTCTTTTCATGCTAGCTTGAGTTGTTTTTGAGGATGAATATTCCCAAGGGGGAGATATTATAACACCTCTGGCATTGGGAAAGGTTAAAGTGGGTTGATGGGCAGGTCCATAGACTTAAGATAGACCATAGACCCATCATGGAAGCTTAAATGGCTCGTGAAGGGGACCATGACCTATTTAGGGATGTGGATCAGTTATTTAGGGCTTCCACGATTTGGGGTCACCTGGACAGTTCCCTATACGACCCGTGAAGAGTTATACGGACCGTTTAGGGGTCCATATAAGTCACCCTTCAGCTTTTAAGTTAGAATCATTTTGGTCTTTCCCCTATGTGTTTACCACCTAAGCTATGTCGTTTTAACCCCTATTCTAAGCCTTATATACGTGATTTAAGTCCTAAAACTACCCATTCTAAATCATTCCCCTAAATCATAAATTTCCCTTCAAGTTCATTCCCAAAATTCTTTTAAGAACTAAGGAAGAAGACGCTAGGGTTTGACATCAAGATTTTTAATTCACTATAGCTATTGGGCCTTGATCACTAAGGTATATTAATATTCACCTATGGATTCCTTTCCTCCATAGGGTTCCTCAAAGATTTTCCAATTTACAAGTTAGATTCTCAATTTAAAGTTAGGGTTTTATTCAATCTTCATGGGTTCTTTTCAATTATAATTCAATTGATTGTTTTCTATCTTTTAATGCATGAATTGAAATAATTACATGATTTTGATTTGAATTCATATGAACTCATGCATGATCCATGATTTTAGACTATGAACACATGATAAAGTTATGAATCTATGAACCTGTTTTTATGGAAATTATGCATGTTTTATGAAAGCAATGTTTATAACCTAAGTAAGCTTATAGATAAAGGTATCTATATGTTCTATGAAGTTTGGCCAGATGCCATGAATGGCATCTAGATTTGTCATCAATGCCTTTGATTTATTTCCCTATATTAGGTCTTAATTAGTATGGTATCTTCATATGTCATCAATGATCATGGATCAAGTTTTCTAAAACTAATATCAGTAGTAGTTTGTTACTTTTAGTATGAAGTTAATGACTGTGAGTCTTATATATCTATTATGAAAAGATCATCGATGGTGAAAGGTTTTGTCACGCATGGTTTAAGTAGCTTCTCTAAGATGATTTAAGCTTGGATTAATAACTTAATTATAATTTTCCATGTATGATATATGTGTATGAAATTTCAATTTTATCTATACCATTAGGACTTTGACTTAGCACCAAGAAGGCTTTGAGGTGGAGGATCAAATAGGGTAGTCTCTAGTAGCAACCTCTAGTACCTAACTACGCACCCGCATATGACTGTCTTAAATAACCTACCTAGTGGATCCACTTTAGCAAAAGATGATTTGTATAGATGCTTCCTTGGCAAGTAGAGTCCCCTTCTTTCGGTATGAGGGAAATGCCAGATTCTATGATATAGCTGTCATGGTCGTATTGTTGTTTAAAGCTAATATCCCACAAAATGAATATGTTTTCTTCAAAGCTTTCTTATGTGTCTTATTTTAAATATGTTAAGCTTGCATTGAACATGATTACGACTTATGTTTTTTAAACTTTATCTTATGATTTAGCTTGATCATTGAGCGTCATGAAAAGTCCTTTTTAGGATGATTTCATAACTTTTATGCATTGCTATCATACTTCGTACATTGCATGTACTAATTCATACTTGTGCCTACATTATTTCATAATGTAAGGTCTGACGTTCCTACCTCTCATACACGTGGCTAGTTGATCTTTTGGCATTCGAAGATTTTTGAGTCCTCATGTTTCGAGGACCGAGATACTTTTATTTCTTTCTTTACTTCAGTTTTCATATATTTTTATGTGGTGTATGGGTTATGTCCCAACTAATTCCTTTTGATGTAATAGATGGCTTGTTGAGACTATGTTATACTTCCGCTTTGTCAAACTCTTTTATGATATAAGACTGTTCTTTAAAATATTTATTTCTATTATCTTGTAAGATATATGCTAAGTGGCTTGTGTAGGGCCTTTTGGAGTTCTATACGCTATGTTACATGATAACTATCAAATGTACTCTTCAAAACCATTCAAAAGAGACATCGATCGTCGTCAATTAAAAATGCCCAACAAAGTGTCGGGGTCGAATCCCACAGAGAATGGTATATCGTAGGAAGTTCTTATCAATAAATTTGAATTGTAAAATCAATCATTTGTAGTAGTAAAATTAACTGGGTGGATGATTCCACCAATTCAATAAAAAGTATTTATTATCAATGGTCACAATTAAACTAAAATTTTAGAAAATTCAAGAAATAACAAGCAAGCTATAGGGTGCAGGGATTGGATATCAATGTCACATAGGTGTAACTGTGCTGCCTATAGTGATGAACATTCATGAATAGGCTAGGTCATCTTCAATGAGGCTAATCTTCTTTCGATCTCATAGCATCCTTTGATAGAATCTCCTTTTGGTGTCATCTATGTACTACATCCAACAACCCAATACCTTACTCTATTCAGTCTTTCGATGCAGAAATTGGGCAAAAAGATCCGACCCATAACCTCTATTTTCAACAAAGTTACAAACATCAAACCTAAATTGCTATTATTGTACTAATTATCCACTCCAATCAATCTCTTTGGAGCATCGACCGGAGATCGGAAGTAGGAATTCAGTTTGCAACCTTAACTCATAAGTTAACCTCATGCGAATTAGCCAAAATTCATGTATGAAAAACAACAAAATGGAGTATAACACAACACCCACTATGTTAAATTAATACCCAAATCCATAAGTGCACGCCTAGATCTTGGGGTTTTAGCCACCTATCACAAAAAGCAAAGAAATTATACTTTTAGTGAAAGCAGCCATGGGTAACATGAAATGAAGCAATTACAAGCAAAACCACTTTGAATTAAACTTCAATTTGATATTTTCAAGAACAAAGTTGAAAAATCCAAAAAACTGTAAAGTATTCTTCACAAGGTAAAGTTATTCACTCTTTAAGAACTCTCTATTATGAAAACTCAACAAAACTCTCATAAATTTTCCCTTTTTTGGGCAATTTAATTTTCCCCAAAATCTGGTCCAAATCTCACTACATGAACCATTGGGCGACGTTAGTCGGGCTCACCAATTACGTTGGATGAATCGACCTGTGCTCTTCAGATCGCCTTTTCTTGCTCTAGGCTTCAGGGTGTTTGAACTTCAGTTGGCGAGCTCGTTTGAGTCTGCCTTTCATGTTCGACGTATCACCGAGTACCACCTTAGTTTTACTTTTTTTCCTTGTACTGTTTCTTTTGGCGATGGTCACATGTTTGCCCTTTCTCATTCCGTGCGCCACCTTTTCCTTTGGAGTTTACTGACCTGCCTCGATAAATACAAGTGTTGTACACCGTCACTTTGGGTGAGGTCATGCTCACTGGGCGATCCATCTCTCTTGTTTGGCGATCATCTATGTATAGTTTGCACTTCTTTTTACATTTTTCGCCATTCTTTCAAACATTTATCCTTGCTTTGTGCATTAGCCTTCATAACTGCAAATCATCAAAATATGATTAAAATAAAACGTAATTAGGCATTGAGGACACTAATTGTTGAGCTAAATAGGCCTTAAATGAGTACAAATCTATCACTCACCAACACCAACACCCCCAACTTAAACTTTTGCTTGTCCTAAAGTAAATCAAGAACATAATTAGCTCAACAAGGGTGTCTACAACAGTACTCAATAAGATCTAACATGCAAGTGCCATTACAAGACTATTCTCAATACATGCTACACATAATCATGATAAAAAAGCATTAATGATGACCGGCCGAGTTCAACACAAGCTCAAGCTCACTGTAGCTTATTCTCTAATGCCAGGCCATGTTTCAACAAATGCATTCAAGTGCCCTCACATCAATAACTATTCCATGTTCTCACAAAGAAAACCAACAAAGGAGTAAGGAATCAACACAACTCCCACTCTCTCAAAAGAGAAATACATGCAAGCTTCATCCCATAGGGTTGCCCATATTTTCTAATCATCACACAACCTTGTTCATGCAAGATCTCAAGGGTCTTTTAGGCTTGCAATGAGACTGAGGGTTAAGGTATGGTCAATTTGGCTAAGTGACTTCACCTTTTAAAATCATTGTTGCAATCATCTTCACCTCTTCTCAAGTTCTTTTCATTTTTTTCATTCGAGAACTCAAACTTTGACTTTTCACTCACATTATGGGGAATCCCCTTTATTTCATCACATCTCTTTTTCATTTCTATTTTTCAAAAATTTTCATCACAATGTTTCTCTCTTTTTTTAAGCAGGGGTTCCTTCTTTTTGTAAAAAAATACAAATTTGAGTCTCATTTCATCTTTCTTTGCCCTTTACTTGGCTTTTATCGCTCCTTCCTTTCCACACCCCCAACTTAGGCTTTTGGCCTGAGTTGGCTATTCAAACGTAAAAATGCTTCAAAAAGGATTTTAGGTGAGAATGTAGGGATAATTTGTCTTAAAATGTTTTATTTTGGTTTCTTCAACAAATGGTTTAGGATCAAATGGTGCCAAAATGGATGCACGCCCTCACAAGGTAGTCACAAACAATATGAAAATTTGGGTTCCATCTTAGAATTTCTACAGAAGATCAGATGTTCAATTACGAAGGTGTAGTTAATTAGACTAACAAGGCAAATTCTAGGATTCCTCACACATGTTCTCAAGTAAGACCTCGCCACCCATGTCACTTTGAATACACTCATTTAGCACAACCCAAAAAGATCAAAAGCATGCGTGTGGTTTTCATTGTAAGTCTCACATCACAACGCAGCTAGTCAACAAAAGATTCAAAGAGATCACTCAAAAGTGCAGCCACATCGATTTCATTCTTGCAATACCAACACTATACATCATGATCATCGTGAGTACTATTCAAGATATCGATATTGAACATAAATCCTTGAATTATTATCAATGATAAAATCAAGCATTTCACGATTTTTAAAACTCACGGGGGTGGTTGCAAAATTGAGAGAAAATGAAAGAGGCAACAAGTGATATACCAAACCAAATGAAACAATCCAATTAAATAAAATTAAACTACTAAAATCATCAAAAAATGAAAATACCAACATAAAAAACAAAAAGAGAATATTGGCACAAAGTCCCTCACTGCACCAAAAAAAAATGTGTCCTGTAACTCCATGAGCGTCTATGCAATCTCATGCTCATCCTCATTCGTCTCCTCGGCCAAATCATCATCAGCCCTCTCATCATCAATATCAACATCAACATCATCAGTATCAGCTTTACCATCCAACCCACTCTGCTGCACACTCAAAGGTGGCTCGCTGCTGGGCATCGTCGTTGGCATGGAGGCAGGAGCAACAAGTAGGGGAATATCTCCCCACAATATCAAAATATCTGTAGACCACTCTCAAAGTAGCAAGGTCACCTCTAATGGTTTCCAGCACACCGAAACTACCCCCCCAGCCTCCTCTCGAGCCTCTAATCTAGTAGTGAGGTTATCCAACCTTACACCGTGGGCTGCAATAAACCCCTAAAATCTAGTCACCCTCTCTCTTAAAGGGGCCATTGCTCTCTTAATTTCCCGATCAATCAGGGTGGGCAGGTATCTCTCAACCCTAGCGGCTCTAACATTTCCAGGCTGGGCAAGACTACTTATTGGATAAATCAGGGCCTGGGTGAAAGGGAGATGGGTAGTAAGAGAGGGGGCAGTCATAGCAGCTGCTGCAGTCACAGTAGTAGTAGAAGGAGAATGAACAATAGAAGATACAACTGCCTGCTCCACAGAAGGAGCAGGTGTGCTGGCCTCCAAATCTAAAGTAGCCGGATCCACAACGGGCGTGGTGTCTGGTGGTGGTGGCTTCGTCCGAGCTGCATCATCCCATAAATAGTAAACCTCAATCCTCTGGATTTTTTTGGAAGAGGACGGTGTGATCAATACATTGGTTTTCTAAAAAGGGAGTCCCACTTTTTTCACATAACTAGGTAATAAGGACTAGAAATGGAAGGGATGTCAGTTCTAGTCTATCCCTGAGTAGCACCTCTTTGACAATAATGGACCCCACATTTAGCTTCTCCCTATCAATTATTGTTCCCACTAACACCGTCTTGGGATGGAGAAAGATAGATTCATTTTGGGAAGGTATGACATTGCTGCTTATGAACCCGAACCAATACCGGGCCACAATGTTTAAATCTTTCTTCTCAATTTTAGCACCATCAGTCATCCAAGGTTTAGGGGTGTCAGATATTAGTGGTGCTAACCACCCCTTTAGAGCGTCTAGCTCTTGGTGCAGTCGAATTTAGAACATGTTGGCATGATTTGAAGGGTTTCGTAGGAACCTATTTATCTCACCTACGCGACATTATACCATTTCCCCCCACACTTCCACTTCTTCTAGGGGCTTCCAAACTGTGTCCTTTCTCTTCTTAGGCATAGCCTTGGAATAGGTTTCAAAAAATTCCCGGACCCATTTTGGCACATATGCTTTTCTGGACCTTGTGAACTGCTCAAACTGGTGAAACATGATATTCTCCCATATGGTCGGGCAGTCACTCATTACCCCATCAGTAGAGAGCCTTAGCACTTCAAGAATTGTTCGTTCTCCATCCACCTTGAGCCTATTAAGGGCCCTTAGAGCTATTATCGGGGGAACTCGAGAGACAGGGGCTGGATCCTAAGGAGGTGAGACCATCTTAAAATGAATGTCCATCCTTTTGTGGCAATAAGCTTCTGTGGTCTCTTACCCACCCTCGTAGGAGAATGTGGATGAGGATCCTCAAATGGCTTTGTGATGGTTATACCCCTATGCCTTTTCAAATGAGGGTGAGGAGGAGAGGAGTTCCTATCTGACTCCGTGTCTGAAGTCACCACATGTTTGCCCTTTGTCTTGGCCATAACCAGCAAAGCACAAGCACTCCAACATAAAATTAGTGAAGGTTAGTTGAAATCAAACTCAATTGACAACACAATTCAATTTTTTTTTAGGCTCGCCTAATGAGAAGGTGAATCGCCTAACAGGATGGGCGAGCTTCGGTGAGACAGAGTCAATTGTCAAAGAATTCAGGCACAAAGGGCAAAGTCAATTCCAACTTGATGATTTTCCAAGTTAGTTTTGATGGGCTAAGACAAGTCCGCTGAAATTGATAGTGAAAAATGAAAAGTAACAGGCATCAAGGACGATGTCCACTCCAATTCGATAATTCACCAAGTGGGTTCGGCGGACTAAGACAAGCTCACCAAATGGGACAGTACCCCAAGTCACATATTCACTTAAGAAGGCGAGTTGGGTCTTCTTCGGTGATCCACCTAACCTCCTTTGCGGGCTAAGAAAAGTCCACTGAACAAGAGGTGTTCAGCCCTGTGCCTAATTTTTACAAACAAACCCAACATACACAACAATATCAAGCTTCACAATATCATTACAATCCAACCACATGCTTATCTACCCATGGGTACTCAGACTTCCCCCAATTATCATGAAGTAATGCTCATATTGACGATTTTCCCTTAAGAAACTCACCACTCTGTCTATCATCGGGAAAAAATCATACAATCGGTTCAACACCAGGTTACTCAGGCTTCACCCACATCAAATTCAATCAAGACCCACTAAATTTAAGGGTTCAATTTTAACATTTAACCAACACACTCAAGTTTAGCAATTTCTAGGCAAAAACAAAAGAAATCAATTCATGGGAACAGTTCAATATGATAATTATAGTACTACCCAATGCAATAAAACAATTACATACATCAAATGACCTATAATCCATATAGAAAATACAATTTAAAGCTCAAAATGCAAAATGAAATTCAACAACCAACCTCAACTAGGAAGCAAAACTCAAAAATAGAGGGGAATAGGGCTGGGTTGACTTATATAGCAAGAAAATGCACTTCACACACTCAAAAATTACACACTAAGGACTCTCAAACACTCAAGAAAGGCATTGCAAGTAAAAGGGAAGGAAAGAGCTAAAAAATTTCAAAGGGTTTTCTTTTTTGAATTTGAAAAGACCGTTGACCTTTTTATATCAGGAACACTCGGTGGTCACAACTAACATCGCCGAGTGTGTTCGCTGGATCGCCAAATGGAGCTATAGCTCACCAAAAATGCCAAAATGAATATCAAACCTGAAGGCTGATTTGGTGGAGCCGATGGAGTTCGCATAGTGGATCGCCTTTTGGAGCTCAGATCACCAAAATAGACAATACACTTTTCCACATTTCCTAGCTCAGAAGGCGGACAAGAATGAGTCTTCATAACGCCTATTGTGAATCGCCATACTGGTTTTGGCAGCGCTTAGTATTCCTTTTCAACATTTTGACTCCTTTTCAACCTGCACTCATAACACATGTTATTGAAAGCAATAAAATAAAAGTAAAGACTTGGGTTGCCTCCCAATAATCACCTTATTTAACGTCGTGGAAAGATATTGTTCTCTTTTCCTCAACATTCATATTTATGGATTTGCGACGGTGTCACTTGGCAACATTTCCTTTTGCCTTGGATTGAGATGATTGGAGATTTGGCACATTTAGGTTTCCAGCTGTTTGGTAGACTTGAATGAGACATTACCATTTGATATAAAGTAGAGAAGTCATTTTTCAATTCCTTCTACACTTTGTCGGATCCTTCAACCTTGTTGAAGATCCTTGTGAGCATTTCCTCGGTTCAGTTCCCTTCTGGACCAGCTGGCTCTTTTGGTCTTGGACCATCATGAGGAGGGATATACCTATATTTTTCAAGCTCTTTATTTCTCTAATTTCCATCTCACCAATCTTTCCAACCACTATCTCGCTCCTTGTTCCAACCTTGGTTCCCACTTATCATTGGTAGTTTGGTTGAGAAGCCCCATTTGATTTCCCAACTATTGAACTTACTCATTGTATAGTGCCTCAAACTTTGCATCATATGGGCACTGCCCACTAGTATTTCAAACTGCATTCACTGATTTAAGTCCACCTCCCATGACATGTTTGGACAACAAATTGAGTTGGGTCATCATATTGGCCATATTTTCATCTCGTTCATTATCCTTCTCAATTTGTTCTTTGCTCATGCATAATTATGGAGTAGACACCTGGTCCTATCTAGTATACCATGCTCGGTTAACTTTGGTCATGTCATCTGGCAACAAAGCAGCCTCATTATATGGTTGTCTCATTAATTTTTTTGGAGTAACTGATCAGCCACACCTTTATTGACTGAATAAAGGTTGCAATAGAAGTATTGCAACAACAAATTATCTGGAACAACATGTGTTGGACATTGCAAGAGTAATTTCTTGAACCGCAACCATGTCTCATGTAGAGGTTCACCTCCAATTCTCTTGAAATTTTGGATTTGGGTTCGAAGTTTAACTATATTCGGGGGGGAGGGGGAGAATCTATCTACGAAAGCTTCATTCAAATCCTCCCAAGAAGGGAATATAGAGCCATTTGACAATTCTACCAACCATCTTGTAGCTTCACCTGTCAAAGAGAAAATGAATAACCTCAACCTTACGGGCTCTTGTTAGATGTTCTTGAACACAAACGGGCCACACACCTCCAAAAAATTCCTAAGGTTTTCATGGGGATTATCATGAGCTAAACCCCCAAACTGTAACACCTCACATTTGGAAAAGAAGGAAAATAAAATTTTCAACTGGTGGCTATGTCTACTGGTCCCATCTACGAACTGTAAAATCTTCTACGGGTTGTAGATAACAACCGTAGAAGTTGGAAAATATTTTTTTCAAAATGAGTCCTGTCCCATTTTTACGGTTCATCAGGACGGCTCGTCATTCCATGTACGAATCATAAATACGTCTTGTAGGTGACCTTAGACTTAGTGAAATTTTAAAGCTTAAAATTGGTTTCTACGGTTGGTATGTACGGACCGTAGGAAGACCTATGAGCTGTTCATGGGTTCCGTCAAAAGTTGGTCCATATAAAATGTTTCTAAACTTTCTATAGTTGACTAGTACAGTCCGTAGAAGGACCTACGGATCGTAGATCAAATCGACAATTATTTTTAGCATCTTTTGGGTGTTTCCCCTAATTGATTAATACCTAAACTAGGTCATTTTGATCCTAATCCTAGACCATGTACAAGTCTTTTAAGCCTAAAAGCTAACTATTCTAAATCAATCTTCAAATTCCCCCAAAACTTCTCTCTCTAAAGCTTGAAGAAGAGTCTAGCGTTTCAAGATCAAGTCTCCAAATTCACCATTGATTGTGGACTTTCGACATCAAGGCATGGTAGTATTCACCTATGAAGTCCTTTTCTCCATAGGGTTCCTAAATTCTCCAATTTTTACAGGTTAGAATATCTAATTGAAGTTAGAGTTTCATTCAATCTCACAGGTTCTTTTAAGTTATAATCCAATTGATTTTTTTTCTATATTTTTATGCATGAATTGAAGTAATTACATGTTTTTAAGTTGAATTCACATGAACCGATGCATAATCCATGATTTCTAGACTATGATCATATGATGAGGCTTATGAACTATGAAAGATGATTGTATGAAGATATGCATATTTCATTATGAAACTGATACAAATGATTTAAGGTAGCTTGAGAGTAAGCATCAATGTTGTTGTTGTGAAAAGATTTCTCACATACTACTCAAAATATGATTGTGAAATGGTTTTCTCACAAAAAGATTTATAAGGTTGAAAGGTTTTCTCACCTAAGTTTAGTCAACATTAAGGAGCTATTCTAAATGAACTCTACCTTGGATTGGCTACTTAATTGTCCCTTTAAATCGATAATAAGACAAGTTAAGATTAAAGACTATTCTTTGTGATTTATGCTTAACATCGAGTGGACAAACAGTGATTACCCATGTCCCAAAACTATGTGCCACCATAGGTTTTTCATAGATAGACATTACCTAGTGGAGACACTTTAGCTCAAGTTTATGGTTCTTACCTTGACAAGTAAGAACACCTCTTTTCGGTGTGGGATAGACACCGAATTCCATTTTATAGATCACATGGTCTTTTTCGGTTAAAGGAAAACTTCCCACAATAATGAACTAAGATTCCTTTCTAAAAGTATCTCAAATGTGTTTTAAATATGTTTAGGTTGCATTGACCATGATTATGACTTATGTTTTCTAACATGTTATTTTATGATTTAGCTTGGTCATTGCATGTCATATAAAATCCTTTAAGCATGATTTCATAATTCTTATGCATTACTATAATACTTGGTACATTCCATATACTAACACATACTTGTTCCTACATTGTTTCGCAAATGTAGGGACCGACACTCCTATCTCCATACTCGTGGCTAGTGATTCCTCATAGACATTGAAGATTGGTGAGTCCTCATGTTCTGAGGACCGAGACTCCTTCATTGATTTTATGTCATTTCCATTTAACAGTTTTGTATGTGATATATGGTTACTTCCCAATCACTTATTTGATGTAATAGATGGCTTTAAGACTTATGTTTAGACTTCCGCTCTTTGTCAAACACTTTTACAAGAAATGCTACTTTTAAACTCTTTTGTTTCGATTATCTTGTATGATGTATGCTAAGTAGCGTGTGTAGGGCCTCTCGGGCTCTTACACGCCATGTTATGCCTAGGGTCTACTTTGGGTCGTGACACACACATTCCTTTTAGTTGGAGAAATTGTAGCATTGTTCTAGTTACATGAAACACAATCCTCCCGGCTGTGGGAGGTATCCGGATGGCTCCCGTGGTTTGAATGATATTCTCATGCATATCATTCAAATAACCTATGTTGTCATTTTGACCATAGTGATTATCATTTTCACTTTCGCGGTCACTAATTGTATTAGACCTGCAAATCAGCCAACAACAACACAAAGCAACAATCTACTACAACTAAATAAATTTATAAACTAATTTCTTAAATAGAATTCTCAATCACCAATCCCCGGCAACGGCACCATTTTTTTTTGTAACACGCAAATATACTCTTCAAAACTAACTAAAAGAAACAGTGATCGTCATCAATAAAAATACCCAACTAATAGTCGAGGTCGAATCCGATAGAGAATGGTATATCATAGAGAATTCTTATCAAGAAATATGAATTGTAAAATTATTTATTTGTAGTAGTAAAAAAAGTGGGTGGATGATTCTACCAAGTTAATAAAAACTATTTTTCTATCATTGGTGACAATTAAACTAAATTTTTTAAAAATTTAAGAAATAACAAGAATACTAGGGGTGCGGGGATTGGATATCAATGTCACATAGGGGTAATTGTGCTACTCTATACTGATGAACATTCATGAATAGGCTAGGTAATCTTGAATGACACTAATCATTTTTTGATCTCATAGAATCCTTTGGTAGAATCTCTTTTCGGTCTCATCTATGTACTACATCAAACTACCCAATACCTTACTCTATTCTCTCTTTCGATGTAGAATTAGGGAAAATAGATCCAATCCATAACCTGTATTTTCAAGCATCTTTTAGATATCAAACCTAAATTTCTAGTATTGGACTAATTACCCACTCCAATCAATCTCTTTCGAGCATCAACGGGAGCTCAGAAGTAGAAATTATGTTTGCAACCTTAACCCCAAGTTAACTTCATGCTAATTAGAAAAAATACACGTATGCGCAACATCAAAACAGAGAATAACACAGCACCACTGCATTAGATTTACACCCAACCCCACAAGTGCACCCATAGATCTTGGAGTTTTAGCCACGCATCACAAAAAAGCAAAGAAATTATAGTTTTAGTGAAAGTAGCCATGGGTAACATGAAATTAAGCAATTACAAGAAAATTGATGAGTGTTATATTTGCACTCATTTAAGGTCCTAGCACAATAATCAGTGTCCTCAATGTCTAACTTTGTCCTCTTGATGATTTGCAGCTATGAAGGTAATTGGATAAGGCAAGGACTAATGTGTGAAAGAATGGACAAAAATACCAAAAGCTGTGCAAAGTGAATAATGTTGATCGCCTAACATGAAGGGTGAATCGCCAAATGAGTACGAATTCACCTAAATTGACACTGTATTATGTCAGACCTCAAGGTCAGTCAGCAATGTGATACAAAAAGGGCAATCCGCCAAAACACAGAAGGCAAAGCGATGTGATATCACCGAATCTGACAGTGATGGCAGATAAGATGACAGCTAAAAGGACAATACAAGGTGAAGTTTGGCGATTCACCAAAGTTGTAAAAGAAAACTCTAACAGAATCGCCTAATGACACTCAAACACCTGAAGCTTGGAGCATGGAAAAAGTAAACCAAAGGAAGAAGGGCGATCCACCGAATGTAGTGGGTGTACTGAGCTAACGTCACACAAAATGACACAAAATAACTTTTTAGGCAAAATTTTAGGAAACTATAAATAGCCTAGAGGAGAGAGAAAGAGGGCGTGGAAAAATTGAGAGAAATACCCCGACTTTTCTAGAGAGAGAACCATTTCCCACCGAGAAAAAATACATTTTATTATTGAATTTTTTAATTGTAAACTTGAATTTAGGAAATTGAAGTGGGATTTGAAGTGGGTCTGCTATTAAACTGACAATTTCATGCTACCCATGGCTAATCTCATGCAAGGTGTATCTATTTACACTTTGTAATGTCTGGGTAAAATCCCAAACTCTTGGGGTGTGATTATGGGGTTGGGTGTTGATTTAATTTATTTGGTATATTGAATTGCTCTGTTTATGGTTGTTAATTACAAATTTTACTGATTTTCGGGTGATTAAATCATGAATTGAGGTGGAAAAGTGAATTCTAGTTTTAATCTTGTAATGGTTCTCGAATGAGACCAAGATAAAGGGTAATCTGTTCAATAGTTGTAGTTAGAGTAGTTGATTGCAGATCTAAGGTTTTGGGTTATTTTGAATGGCATATAGATGAGATCGAAAGGAGATTCTATACAAGGATGCTCTGAAATTGAAAGAAGATTAGCATCATTGATGATGACCTAGTATATTTGTGATTAATTAGCTACATTGAGAAATCCTACTATACCTCAAGTAAAATTAACAACTAATCCCCAAACTCTACGAGTCCTTTAGTTTTGTGAATCATCAACTATTTGCATTTTGATAATTGAGTTTCAGAATTGCTACTATTAAAGTTGGTTGTCTTCTCCATTCATTTGTTTTTATTGCAACTTCAAGCGAATTCATTGCTTGTTAATTCTATAATTAGATTCTTAACCGCATACCATTCCTTGTGGGATTCGACCCCAACTTTTCATTGGGTTTCTATTGATGATGATCGCTCATTCTTATTATTAGTTTTGGAGAATGATTTGAGAGTTATCAAAAATGGTGCCACTGCCGGTGAATGGTAGTTAGGGATTTAGTTTAAGAAGTAATCGCATATTAATTTGTTTTGTAGTTGAACGTTCTTATGCTTAGGTTTCTTGTGGTGACCTCTTGATAGGTGTAATAATGAATGCACATCATGGTAACGATTCATTAAGGAAGCAATGATGAATACCATGGATAAAATAATGATGTTGGAAGAGAAGAGGAAGTGGGTTCTGATCCCACCAAGGAGGTGCGAGCAATCTGTCTACCACCGGTGCATAAGGGAGTTACCTTTATCATAAGAAAAGCAATGTTGCAGCTGATTACCGTGGAAGGTTTTTTTGGGGGTTTAGAACACTAATATCCTAATGAGCACCTCTAAAAATTTGCAAGTGTGTGTAATCCTTTTTCAACCGAGGGCATCTCTCAGGAGCCAATGCGGCTGAGACTATTTTTTTTTCCTTAATGGGGGAAGCCACTAGATAGTTGATTGAATTGCCAAGAATGTCTATTACTTCATGGGAAGGGTTGATGGAAATTTTCATTGAGAGGTTCTTCCATTTTCCAGAATTATGAAGTTGAGGAGGAACATTCAAAATTTTGAAAGGACGAATGGGGAACCATGGATATGTTACAAGCGAGTATTGTCCCAATGTCCCAAACATGGTCTCCCGGATGAGCTACTATTGCAATACTTTTACCAAAGTCTTAACGTTGTAAATAAAGGATTGGTTGATCATCTTGTGCGAGTTGGTATTGTCACAAAGTCATTAACTAAAGCGGAAAAGTTACTTGATGAGATGACTAAAATAAAGCAAGCTTGGCACACAAGTGATGACTACGTGTCACTTCCACATTTGGGAGGATTGAAGGAATAAGAATATAAAAACCAATAGCGTGATAAGAGCATTGCTTGGTTGACCTCCCTGTGTGAAATCTTGTCCCAACATGTTCATAGAGAAGAAGAAAACTCAATAAATTCAATATCTCGGGGTGGATATGATGAAGAGAGGTACATGAGAGGTGGAGAATCGAAGGGTTTCAGCCAAGTTATTTTAAGCTTGCCGGAAATCAAGGTTGGACAAATGGTATTAATGAGTGGTGTCACAAAGAGGAATCTGAAGAGGTCAAATATGAACGTCATCACGAACCAATGATGAACCACACTAATGATTTGTTGGCTAAAATTCTAAACAAGGTGGAGGGTTCCGACATGATTTTTCAATAAATGAAGGGTGATGTTTCAACTTTGTCCAATACCGTAAATTAACATGCATCTTCCATCAAAACAGTTGAAGAAAAGATAGGGCAGCGAACCGCCATCGCATATGCTACTTCCAATGAGTGAGAACCGTCTAATGAAAATAGGGAGCAAAGAAATGCATTCCAAGTTCCAGCCATTGTTACTCGAAATGGAAAGACATTACAAGCGGTAATAAGGCCAAGCGAAAAAGATAATCAAAGGGTGATTGCCGATAACGAATCACCTAAGGAAATGGATCACAGTCAAGATAAGGAAGCAGAAAGTGTGCCTAAGGAAAATGTGACAAAAAGTGGTGTTGAAACATTGTCTACATTAGCTCCAATCAAAATCACACCTCCGTTTCCGCAAAGGTTGAGAAAAAATAATGACAATACAAAATTCGAAAAGTTTGTGGATATAGTGAAAGATTTGAAAGTGAATATTCCGTTGGTGGTGGCCTTGACCGAAATGCTGGATTATTCCAAATACATGAAGGAGTTGGAGACTAGAAAGAGGGTAATAGATTGTGAAACCATCGACCTACCACAAACATGTGGTGCGGTAATGGTAAAGAATAATATCCTAAAGAGAGACGATCCCGAAGCTTTCACAATTCCATGCACTATTGGTAAATGTACTTTTCCAAAAGCTTTTTTGGATCTTGGTGCAAGCATAATTTTAATGCCATTGATGGTATTTGATCAACTTGGGCTTGAGAAACCGAAGCCAACAAACATGAGACTTTTAATTGCCGATCGTTCCATAAAGAAACTGGTGGGTGTAGTTTATGATGTGCTATTGAAGGTTGACAAATTTGTGTTCCCCATTGATTTTGTGGTGCTTGATGTGAGATTGATGTCAACATGACAGCTATTCTTGGTATACTTTATTTGGCCACGTGCAAGGCTTTAGTTGAGGTAGAAGGTGGTGAATTGAAATGCCGAGTCAATGAGTAGGTAGTTAACTTCAATATTGACAAATCCATGAAATACCCAAGTGTCACGACCCAGGGGTACCCCCTAGATGAAACAAGGCATATAAGACCCCGAGAGGCCTCATACAACCCAATTTAGCATATCATAACATAAAGTAATAGAAAAAGCTGCAAAAATTTAAAACATTTCAATACAATCGAAGACTTTTATAGAACGAGTGGAAGTCTAAAACCATAGTCTCAAACTATCTAAACAACATGAGTAAAGTCTTGGGACACAACCCATACAATAGTCCAAGACATAAAAGAAAAGGGGTGATCACATCCTCGAACACAATGAGGACTCATCAAATCTTCACTTCCTTGACCAAAAATGAAGCTAGCCACGAGTGTGAGAATCTATGTCGTCGGACCCTATATTTTATAAGAATGTAGGCAAAGTATGCGTTAGCACAAAATATACTAAATATGATAGCTAACATAAACAACATAAACATAATGGTTAGTCAATATGAACCATAAGCATAACAATGCACATAAATCATCATCATAATAAATAAAGGAATACTTATCAAGCAACCTTACTCATCCTTAGTCATGACTTGGGTCATCCGCCTCTAGTCAACTTACCTCATGGAAGGCATCTCAAGTAACAATCCAAGCTATTCATTCATCATATCATAGTTCACATTATTCATGCTTACTTTTAAAGACAATGGGGATTCGCCTCTTTTCCTAGTCTACAAAGGCTAATGGGTATTCGCCTCTTGCCTTACTTTTAGATTGCGGGTAGTCGCCTCCACAATCTCATTATATGACACGGGTACTAGCCTCCACATCATTTCATAAGGAGCATGGGTACTCCCCTCCATGTCCATTCATCATAGTAAAAAATTGGGGAATCGCCTCTTGTTTGATTCTAAGGAGTATGGGAATCACCTTATATCCTTCTCATATGGAGGTCAAGGGTAATCGCCTCTTGCCTCATCAATTACAGAGCCTTTTAGTCTAGATTCATTTTAGGTGAGCAATCCTTTTTCTCTAGAATCATTTATGTGAGTAAACCTTTCACATTCATACAATCATGCTTAGCAATTCTTTGTGGGAAGTATCCCTTCCACACTTCAACATCAACAATCAACAATTCATAGTCTAGGCTTTACTCTCAAGGCACTATATCTCGTGATCGTTATCTATGCTCTAATCTCAAGCAATTAACATCATAATTCATCAGTTCTATGAGGATAACCCTAACCCATAAAGTTTCCCTTCATGGCATCAACCCAATTATATCAATCTAGGTTAGAATCATGGAACAGGCATGGATACATGTAATTTCATCCTAAATACATGCAATTCTATCAATTCAATCATAAACAACCATAATCCACTCAATTGGATAACATTCATCATAACCCACAATATTGGAAGAAACTCTAACTAAAATTGGGAATTCTTCATCAAATTGAGGGAATTCTAGGGGACTGCAGGGGAGGAAGGATCCCATGGATGAAAAGCCATCATACCTTATTCACTAAGCCCACAAAAGGTTGAAGATTAGGAGACTTGATCTTGACCTAGCTTCAATCTCTTCTTCTTCTTCTTCTTCTTCTTCTTCTTCTTCTTCATCTTCTTCTTCCTTCTAAAGAGAGAATATTTGAGAGGAGTTTGGGTTTTCTTTTAGGATTTTGAGAGAATGACTTGAATGGGGGATTTTGGGGGTTAAAAAAAACTTATATAGGTGTTCTTAACTTAGAGAAAACGACACCACTTCAATTTAATTAAAACCGGAAAGTCCCATTGTGCCCTCAACTCAGCCGCCCAGACTCCACCCACGAGACCCCGCCGACGGACCATGGATGGACCTACGGTCCGTCCCGGTCAAGCGTGGGTACATACTGAGAAATTTTCCCATCTACAGACCCCCTAGCCACGAGCCGTGGACCCATCGATGGGGCGTGGGTCCTGGTGTGGTTCACTGCCTTAGGAAGTCTTCTTGGTGCCCATACACGGGGCCACCCACGGGGCGTGGACTAACCCACGGGGCGTGGTTGGTCACTGTGAAGTGGTACCTTGGGGTTCCAACATGCTAGGCCCTCTATCACGAGTTCGGGGTGTTACATTATATCCCCCTTGGGATCATTCGTCCTCGAATGAGATTTTAAGCACGTTTCTAAACGAAAAGACTCAAGACTAGCAACCCATCATGCATGCAACTTCTCAAAATGTACACAACTAAAGAGGGAACATCAACTCCTAACTAAACATATTCAATGCACCATAAGGAAGTAGGAACTACATCTAACAACCCAATATGCATGAAATTTTCAGATTTCTTACATTGAAGGAGGAACTATCATCTCCAAACTTAAAAGCATGCTCAACACAATCTCATGGAGCCTAAATGCAATCAATACTCAAGGCACATACTCAAGGGGGAAATATCCACTCTGAGTCAAGGCATGTTCAACAATTCATCTCATGAAGTCTATAGGCAACTCATACTCAATGCACAGCAACATGGGGAAAATAAGTCACATAAGTCATTTCTTTCAAAACTTAAGCAATTCATGAACATGCATAATCATAAGGAAATCATGGAAACACATAAAGCACACATGACTTCTAATCATAGAGCAAATCAAGAGGAAATTCATTACCTCAAGCTAGAGTAGGAGTAGAAGGAAAAAGATGAGGAAATTGGGACTTCATATCGGCCTCGTCCTCCCAAGTAGCACCCTCAACTAGTTGAATCCTCCACAAAACCTTCACGGAAGCTACTTCCCTGTTTCTCAATTTCTTAACTTGCTGGTCCAAAATCTTAACCGAAACTTCCTCATACGAAAGGCTCTAATCAACTCCCAATCCTTGTAGGGAGTCTATGGATGTTGGATCTCCAACACACTTCTTAAGCATATAGACATGGAAAACGGGATGCACGGTTGCCAACTCATTTGGCAAGTCTAATTCATAAGCAACCTTACCAACATTCCTCAAAATCTCATATGGGCCTACAAAATGGGGACTAAGCTTCCCTTTCTTACCAAACCTCATTACACCCTTCATGGGTGAGATTTTCAAGTAAACCCAATCATGCACATCAAATTCAAGATCCCTCCTTCTAACATCGGCATATGAATTTTGTCAACTTTGGGCGGTTCTCAACCTCTCTCTAATGAGTCGAACCTTCTCAATAGCCTCATGAACTAGTTCGGGCCGTATCAAGGCAACCTCACCCACCTCAAACCAAACAATAGGAGATCTACACCTCCTACCATAAAGAGCCTCAAATGGAGCCATACCCTGAGTGATAGCTATTATTATAGGCAAATTCAATCAAAGGCAAATGGTCATTCCAATTTCCCTTGAAGTCAATAACACGAGACCTTAACATATCTTCTAAAATCTGAATGGTACGCTCCGCTTGCCCATCAGGTTATGGGTGAAAAGATGTTCTAAGCTAAACCTTAGTGCCAAGACCCTTTTGGAAGGATTTCCAAAACTGAGAAGTAAACTGAGTACCTCTATCGGAGATAATGGATAATGGCACATCATGTAATCTCACCATCTCCCTCAAATATAACTTGGCATAGTCCTCCGCCGAATAGGAAACCTTGACGGTAAGGAAATGAGCCGATTTTGTCATTCGGTCTACTATGACCCAAATTGAATCGTATTGGTGTCGAGTACGTGGCAATCCCACTATAAAGTCCATATTAACATCTTCCACTTTCTAAGTAGGAAAGCTAATATCTTGGGACAAACCTCCCGGTTTCTGATGCTCAACCTTAACTTGTTGGCAATTTCGACATTTAGCCACAAACCCCACAATATATTACTTCATCCCGTTCCACCAATAGACTTCCCATAAATCACGGTACATCTTGGTGGCTCCCGGGTGAATCGAATACCGAGAAGTATAGGCTTCCGCTAAGATTTGTTCCCTCAAGTCATCCACTTTCGGCACATACAAACGACCTTGGTACCTAAGTACCCATCTCCCCCTTGGGAGAAATCCTCAACGTATTTCTTAAGTACCGCCTCTTTAAATTCTACCAAAATTTGATCAAGACCTTGTTTAGCTTTCACATCGGCTACAAGATATGATTCAGAACCATTGTGAACCATAACACCATCCTTTGTGGAGTCCACTAGTCGAACACCTAATTGAGCCAATCTATGCACATCTCGAACCAATTCTTTCTTTTCTTCATCATGATGAGCCACACTACCCATAGATAACCGACTAAGGGCATCCGCCACCACATTAGCTTTGCCGGGGTGATAAAGAACACTCATGTCATAATATTTCAATAACTCAAGCCACCTTCTTTGGTGAAGATTCAAATCTTTTTGATTAAACACATATTGCAAACTTTTGTGGTCGGTAAACACATCAACATGAACTCCGTAAAAATAATGTCTCCAAATCTTTAGGGAAAATACGACTGCCGCTAACTCAAGGTCGTGAGTAGGATAATTCTTCTCATGGACTTTAAGTTGCCTTGAGGCATAGGCAATAACTTTCCCATTTTGCATTAGAACACACCCTAGCCCAATTCTTGAGGCATCACAATAAACCACAAAACCATCCATCCCTTCCGGTAAGGTCAACACTGGAGCAGAAGTAAGTCTATCCTTCAAATCATTGAAACTTTTCTCACACGCTTCCGACCATATGAACTTAGCCTTCTTTTGTTACAATTAACAATAATGAGACGGGTTCTTGGGATGTCATTGATTATAGGCTAATGTAGACATATGGATAATTGCAACTATTAGAAAATAGCTAAATAGTAGTGAGTAAGCTAGGCTATAAAGGAGGTAAAACTTCTCTCGGATAATTTACCCTGAATCAAGTTGATTTATGTCGAACATCAACAAGCATGCAAATTAAGAACAACCCACACCTTAGTCCATTCACTCTCTTGAGCTGAATGTATGGAAAAGGGTTTTGGATTCACTCTCTCGAGCTGAACCCAGGTCAACCCAATACACACAAACCTTAGTTCTAAAACCTCACTCTCGAGCAAGTCAAGAACATAAAAGTAGAACTGCATTTACAACTATAATTCTTAAATTAAACCACAATAAATTATTGGACTCACTTTTAAATAGCATTTAAACTAACAAATTAGCAATACCCATAAGCTAAATCAGCCCATAATCACATAATCACACCCAAGAATTGGGGTTTTAGGTAGACATTATAAAAAGATAAAAACAGTTACCAAATTGAGTTTCCATCAACTGGGTAAGAGTGATTTCGTCTTTACAATGGTCCAAATTGATGAATCTCAAAGACCCACTTTCAATTTCTCAAAAGTGAATTTCTTCAATCCTTCAAAGCTAAGGGAAAAATTAGAGAAAAACTGTTCTCCAGATTAATTGATAAAATGATTGATGATAGATATGAAAATTGATACTAACTAAAATGTTCTAAAACGTATTTATAGTCGCCGAAAATAAGCTATGAAAGCTCATTCGGCGAAGTAAGTCGGGCTCACCGAACCACTCGGCGAGCTGCCCTTCGATCACTTCCATCGCCCTTCTGCCTTAGCATTCAGCATCCTCAAGGTCTGTAACTTTAGGCGATCTAGCACTGCATCGCGGAACTACTCGACGATCCACCGACTTCTCCTTTCTCTCACCGACTTGGTTTCTTCCCTCAGGGCTTGGCTCACTGGAACTTTGGGTTGTCATATAGCTATTCGGCGATTCGCCAAGTGAACTTGGCGATCACCAGGCTTGCCTTTCTTCATTCTTTCAACTCTTTTTGTTCCTTTTTGCAAGTTAGTGTCCTTGCTTTATTCCTCAATCCCTATTCCTGTAAAATCAGGGATTTAACATCATTGTTGGCATAAAATAAGCATTTGAGGACACTACATCTATATAAACAAACTCCTAAATGAGTCCAAACCTTGGACTCATCAATGCCCAAGATAATGCCATTCCTTTCGAGCCTGAAGATTCAAGCACTTGACGGGGATAGCCTATCAGGGGGATCTTTATATCACTCTCCTCCCGTATGTACTTTTGATAACATTGAAGACACTGTTGTTTTTATTTTGGTTGGTGAGCGCACTTGTGCCTATATTCCCCCTTTTGATTGTATTTTAGTATTTTTAGTTTTATTTTGAGACATTTGTTATATTTTGGTATTTTGGTTTTTGTTATAATAGGTGATGGTTTTGATTCATTTTATCTCTCTCTATCTATCTCCCCATGTTTTTTGAGTTTTGATATGATTGAGAATGCTTGAGTTTTTATTGTTAATATTTCTAGGATCAATTGTGTTCAGTATAAATGTCTTGGATAGTACTTATGATGTCAAATATGTTTTGTGTTAATGTTCCATGAAGAAATCGGCGTGGCTTCACTTTTGAATGATATTTTGGATTCTTGTGTGACTAGCTGCATATTGATGTGAGCCTTGCAATGAACATCACACGCAAGGTTTTTGATTTTGTAGAGCTGTGCTAAATTATTGTGTTTGAAGTGCCACGTGTGGTGAGGTCCTACTTGAAAGCATGCTTGTTGAATCCTAGAATTTACGTTGTTAGTCTAATTGTCTAGCTTTAGTGAATGTAAGAAATGATCTTGGGCACAAATTTTGAGAGGAAACCGAAATGTTCATACCTTTTGTGACTACCTTGTGAGGGTATGCAACTACCTTTGCACCATTTGAGCCTAAACCATTTGTTGTCAACCTTGATTAAACCTTTTGAGCCAAATTGTCACTAACTTCTCACTCATAAATCATGTTCTAAGCATTGGTTTGTTAGAATAGCCAAATTAGGCCAAAATCCCAGGTTGGGGTGTGGAAAGAAAGGCGGAAAGAAAGCTAAGTGAATAGTAAAGAAAGAAAAAGTGAGACTCAACCTTGAAGTTTGTTACAAAAAGAAGGAATCTCTCCTTATAAGAAAATTGAGGAGAAAAAGTTTAAAAATTGAAATGAGAAAGAATATGTGATGAAATAAAAAGGGTGTCCAATAAATTAAATGAAAACTTTAGGTTTGAGTCTCCAAGTGAAAAGAATGGAAATAACTTTAGAAGAGGTTAAGATGAGTACAATAATACTTTGAAAATGAGAAGTCACTGAGCCAAATTTACCATACCTTTAGCCTCAGCCCCATTACAAGCCTAAAAAGATCTTTGACATCTTGCATGAACTAGGTTGTGTGATGATTAAAAAATATGGGCAAACCTATGGAATGAAGCTTGCATGTATTTCTCTTCTAGAGAGTAAGAGTTGTATTGATTCCTGAAATCGTTATTGATAAGCTTTGTGAGATCATGGAACAATTCATGATGTGAGGGCACTTGAATGCATTTGTTGAAACATGATTTTGCTTTAGAACAAAATCACTAATTGAGCTTGCGCTTGGATTGATACTGACTAGTCATCATTTGAAGCTTTTTGAGCATGATTGAGTGTTTCATATGCTTGATAGTAATCTTGTGGTAGCACTTGCTTGTTAGTTCTCATTGAGAACTGTTGTAGACACCCATTTTGAACTAATTTTGTTCTTGATTTACTTGAAGCCAAGCCAAATTATAAGTTGGGGGTGTTAATGAGTAGTAGATTTCCACTCATTTGAGGCCTTTTTAGTTAAAAAATTAGTGTCCTCACTTCCTACTTATGTCCTATTCTGATGATATTGTGATGTTTTGCAGATATGGAAGGCTAAAGGACAAGGCAAAGATGAATACATGAAAATGAGACCAAAACATTGAAAGGAGTATAAACTCCCAATAGGTAGTTGCCAAACATAAAGGGCAGATATCCCAATCATCCTAACCTCGCCCAAAGTGACAGGGTGCACAATTGAAAATATTCAAGGGAGGTCAGCGTACTAAAGATTAAACGGTGATTCGCCGAAGGTGAAAGGGTGAACTAGTGGAACATCACCAAAGGTGACAAAATTTTAAGAAAAAATGAAAGTCGGAAGGGAAAAAATGTTGGTAATCACTAATTCGCCAAATGTGAAATGCAGATTTGATCATGTCCGCCAACTGATTTTCAAATACCTGAAGCCTGAAGCAAATGAAGAGCGAGCAAAGGAACAAATGGCGATCCTCCGAACATGTTTGGAGATCCCGACTAATGTCACCGAATTCGTCACACATTGATTTTTGGGCTAAATTTTGGGGAAACTATAAATAGTCTAGAAGAGAGAGAGAGAAAATGTCACACTTTTGGATCACTTTCTGAGATATCACTTTTTGGAATCAGATCTTGGAGAGAACTTTCTGAATATCATTTTTTATTAGCTTTGAGAAAATACTCTTAGTTTTGGGGTTTATGAATAACCTTCTAATTGACAATTGAATGTTCAAATTGAAGTGGGTCTTGAAGATTGTTGCTTAATTTTAATTCCCCAATGGCTGAAATCATAATCTGTATATTCTCTTTTGCTTTTATGATTTTTGGCTAAAACCCCAAATCTTGGGGTGTGATTATGGGGTTGGGTGTTGATTTAATATAGGGGGTTTTATGTCTTGCTCTGTTTTATTGTTGTAGATTCATAGATTTATGCTAAATAGCATGGGTCTAATTAATGGGTTAAGGTTGCAAACTTAATCCTAGCCTATATTTTTTATTGATGCTTGAAATAGATTAATTGAAGTGAGTAATTACTTTCATGCATGCAATTAAGAATTGTTTACTAGAGTTTGCTTCAAAGAGAACTTGTGGTTTAATTCTAGTTGCCAAATTTACTCGGAAGAGAGATTCTAGTAAGGTATTGGGTTGATTTGTGATTCACATAGATTAAACCAAAAGGAGACTCTATGATTGAATATGAGATCGAAAGAAGATTAGTGTTATTTAAGATTACCCAGCCTGCACAAGTAACCCTACTTGACATTGATATCAATCCTCACACACCTAGAGCATCTTTTACTTGTTTGAAATCCAAACTATAGTTTAATTGTGTTACTTGATACCAAAACCCTTTTCGTAAATTTGGTTGAATCATCCATCTATCTCTTTTAATTGCTAAAAATGGATTGGTTTACACTTTTATTTCCAAGTTGAATTCCTTGTGTTATATCATTCTTTGTTGGATTAGACCCTAACTCTTGCTGGGTAATTTTATTACAACCGGCCATGTATTCTCTTACTTATTTTTAAGGGTAACTTGAGGGTTATCAATTTCAAAAAAGAAAAACTTTAGGATAAGGGTTATGCCAGGCTTTACAATTTGTAAAGAGTTTCATGGACCATAGACCCACTCGTGGATCATCTTCAGAAAGTTGGGAAAATGGGTTTATAGGACGGATGGGTTTCACGAATCGTGGTAGGGTATATGGACCATGAACTTTAGAAATGTTAAGGATCCCTTGAAATTTGCGGGAGGCCAGGACGAGCCTTGGAATTACTTATGGACCATAGAGTGGTCCATAAAGTGGAATCTTCATACACTCATAATTTCCCCTCTTGCCTTAAAAGGGACCCTTCACAGTCCATGGACTGTTCTACGGTCCATAAAAGGCGTCCATGAATGCCTTCAGGCAGATTTTAACAGGGACTTTTTAGTCTTTTCCTACATTTTTTATTCCTACACAATGTCATTTTGGGCTTATTTTAAAGAATATTATTGGTTTCTTAGACCCCTAACCTCCCATTCACTCTTATTCTCCCAAATTCCAGTTTCTTCTCTCAAGTTTCCTCCCTAGGCAAGAACAAGGATTCCAATGCTTCAAGTCTTCTTCCCGAATTTCAGCAAGAGTTTCTATCAAGGTCTTTGGGAACTTCATCAATGGGTCCTTATTCACCCATTGAGTACTAGAGAAATCTCAATTTCTCAATTCATTATTCTTTCCCAATTGTCGAGTTTGTGACTTCTATTGGGTTCTTATTGAATTTTAGTTTATTCTTCTTGAATGATCTTATTGTGCATGCTTTAATCATAATTTAATATTTTAATGATATTTTCATGAACACATGCTATGAAAGTATACGATGATCATGACTAAGCTATTTTAATATGAATGAACTAAGATACAAAGGTTTTCATAAATTAAGGGTGCTTTCATATAAAGTATCATTTAGATGATATGATTATCATGATATAGTTACTTTCAGATAAAATGTCTCAAAGATTATGTATGTTATGAAGTAATGATTTTAAGGAGTTACTCTTATGGTTATCAGATTTATCATGAATGATTCAATATTACCATATTCTTACTATTTCATGTTTATGTATGTTTCTGTTGGGAGTTTACTTAGAACTGAGTGGACGTATGGATGAAGTCTCACCCGTTAGTATAGGCATGAGACGTTTAGTATCAATCCCTTTGTCCTAGAACTATGTGCCCCCATACAACTTTTTCTCAAATAGACATTAACTAGTGGATCTACCTTAGCTCCTACTCACGGTCTTACCATGGAAAGTAAGACACTCTCTTTTTGGTGTGGGAGAAGTGCACTTAACTCCATGGTTAGATCACATGATTTCTGTCAGTTAACGGTATCTCCCACATACATTATGATTGTTAGACTAATGTATAACCTTGTACTATGTTTTCAGAATCAGATCATTAGTTTTTATTTTATGTTTACTTGGTCATTGCATTATCACGCTTTATAGAATTATCATGTTATCGTCTCATGTTTATGTATTTCCCCATATTTAGTACATTTCGAGTATTGACCTCATACTTTTCTGCCTATATTGTTTCATAATATAAGGTTTGACACATATCCTTCTGGTCACGGTTAGTATAGGATTCTATTAGCTTAGCACTACTTAGTGAGTCCTCATGGTTTCGGGACGTGCAACTAATGAGTTTTTATGATCATTTAAGACCTTACATTTTAGTTTTCAGACGATCGAGTAAGCTAGGACTTGTCCTTGCGACTCACCTATGTTAGAGGCTATTTCACACATTAGTATTTCTGTATGTGTCTGTGTTCAGATTTCTCTTTTATGTTATGGTAGACATTTTAGACTTTATTCAAGTTTTTAAGATTCTTTCGGTTATGTTTTTATCTTAGTGTCATGCTATTTAATGTGGTTAGCTTGGGGTCATTCGTGGATCTAGGTTCTATGTCATATCTAAGGGGAAATCTTTGGTTATGACAAGCTTGGTATCAGAGCGTTGATGAGTTCTAGATTTGGACTCATTTAGGACTTTGTTTATATAGATTTAGTGTCCTCTAATGCTCAATTTATGCCATAAACTGATGATAAATCCTTGATTTCCAGGTATATGGCTTGAGGAACAAAGCAAGGACACTAACAGGTAAAAAGGAGCAACACAAGTTGAGAAAGGAGAGACAAGAAGGCCTGAAGACCGCCAAGAGAACTCGGTGAATCACCGAGTCACCCCTAGACCGCCTAATTTTACAGAATACTAAGCCTGAAATGGGGAAAACTTAGGCGAAATGCGTTCTCTGTCGGCGAATCACCGACTACATCGGCGAAGGAAAATGGTACCACCGAACGCACTGATCAAGACCAAGATGAAATTGAATTGGTGAGCTAAAGGACTGAAAGGCGCATCGTGGAAGTAATTGGCGATCCCGATCTAGATCGCCTAAAGTTACAGTGTCTGAATGAGGAAAAGGTGAAGAAGAAATGGGCGATGGACTGGAACAATTGGTGAGTCGCTGACTGGTCGGTGATTCCCGACTTTCCTCGCCGAATGACCCCAAAAATCAGCATCTCAGAGCAATATAAATTAATTTTTAGAAGAGAGAGAAGGCATTCAGTCATTACAGAATGAAATAGAGAGAACAAAAACACTATTTTTGTGATTTTAAGAAATTTAAGGAAGAGATTTCAAGTGGGTGTTGTAATAGAAAAGATATTATTCATCCTAGAACTTTGATTTTCAATACCTAGCTATGGATCATGTAGTAGGTACTGAATTTCTTCCTTTTATGATGATTAGCTAAAACTCCAATTTGGGGGTTTGACAATGTGATTAATTGCTGATTTTGGCTTGATGTGTGTTTGTTGTTATTAGTTTTAGTGCTAATTTGAAGTGGGTCTGACTTATTGCTGTGGTTTACCTACTCTATTGATTGTCTATTTCAATTTATTTAGTGTTTTATGCTTGCTTGAAAGAGAAGTATGAAACTAAGGTGATAAGTTGGCACTCATAGTTAATGGGTTATGGTGGGTTCAGCTCGAGAGAGTGAATGTAGTGAGGTTGTGGGCTGGTCTCCATGCTTAGCACGTTGAGGTTCGAGAGAACTCAATTGAAGCGAGGTAGTTGTTCGAGAGAAAAGTACCTCATCTAATGTTCATCTTACGCATGAATATTTAGCACTTTTAATTATCAATTAACACCTATTGAGTTGAGTTAGCAATTGATTTGTCAATCCCCCAAGTATATTTCTTCTATTTGATTGTCCTTAGTTAATTGCTGAGATTGATTCCTAATCTAAAAGCCCCTTATCCTGATATTGATGTCACCCTTTAGATTTTATTAATAGTTTCCGAAAACCTTTATTCCTTCAGCTACAAAGATCACTGTTGTAACTTTATATTTGAATTCAAACAAAACTACTCTTTGTGGGATCGACCCCAACTTTTTTGTTGGGTTTATACTGCTTAACGATCGTCTACACCTAGTATCGGATGAGGTGTAGTAGATACGTTAATCAAGCATCAGGTTGAAGTTTCTTATGGTGTTTGAAAGCCGCATTTAGTAGAATCCTTTTCATGGCTGTGAAGTGCGCTACATTTATAAATGAGAGGCTATGAAGCATTAAAGAAATACTTTATTTCTTGCATACTCTTAGTCGTGCGATAGAGTTTGACTCTATAAGTTTCTTTCTAAATCATGCTCTATACGTTTACAGAATCATGCCTGCAAGAAGAGCTTACATTCGAAGGAATCAGAATATGCAGAAAGAAGCACCACAAGCTTCAGTTGATCCCTTGGCCGAGCAAGTCACTCATGCCGAATTTAGGGCTTCTTTCCAAGTGCTATCCCAATCCATGACTATTCAGGCCAACCGTGAGGTTGTAGCTCCCCTGAACCCAAATGTGGGTATGACGACAACTAAAGTTTGAGACTTCATGCGACTAAACCCTGTAGAATTTCATGGTTCTAATGTGGATAAGGATCCACAAAAGTTTATTAAGGGTATTCAGAAAATTATTAAGATCTTGGGTGTCACTCTAGTTGAGATTGTTGACTTGGTTGCTTATAAATAGAAAGTGGTTGATAATATTTAGTTTAAACAGTGGAAAGAAGAAAGCGCTATTGATTCGGGTCCCTAGAAATGATCAAATTATTTTTAAAGCCATTAAACAAGTAAGCGGTCATTAGCAATCTAATTACCCAAGGTATGAGGTCGAGGTAGAATCCCACAGGGAGTGGTATGTTAAAAAATTCAATTACGAAGTCAATTTGTGTCCCAATTCATTGCAAGTAGATGTAAGAAGGGTGGAAATAATTTCACCATAGATAGGCTGGGTCAATCTCAAACACCTATTATATTTCTCAATCATAAAATGCTCATCACAACAACTCCTTTCAATCACTCTCGTCAATAATCAATTAAGCAACCCAATACATAGGCATAAATCTTCTCTATCGAACAAGATTAGAAAAATAGAGATGAAACCCCAAATTCCCTTCTCAAGCAAATTAAGAATTTCAAACTAGTATGCAAGCATCAATTCAATTGACCACTTTATATATTCTCTCTCAAGAAATATACAAAGATCTAAAGCAAGTATTAAGTTTGCAACCTTAATTCATAAATAAAACACATGACAAGCAAATTAAATCCATGGAAATCAAAAGTAAAACAGAGCAATACACATTATCCCACCAATTTGATCAAAACTCAACTCCACATGCACACTCACAGAATAGGGGTTTTATCCAACCATATTGAAAATACAAGAAAATTTACCAAAAACATTATCGGACATCAGATTGATGATATGGAGCTTCAATTTAAAAGACCCACTTCCAAAATACCAAAAATTATGGGTTACAATCTTGTTTCTCACACTACAAAATAGAAGTTTCTATTGTACTATACTCATAAACGTTTTAGATTATATTGTATGAGCAAAAAGATGAATCTCACCAAATTTCCAGGTCAGTGATGTTAGTCGTGCTCACCGACTCAGTCGGTGAGTCACCAAATTATTTGTCTTCTCGCCTTTATTGGCTTCAGGCTTCAGGTGTTTGAACCACAGTTTGCGAGCTCAAAGGAGTTTACCGTTTCCATTAAGCGAGCCACTAATCACCACCTAATTTCCCCTTTTGTCCTTCAACTTGGCTTAAATGTACTGTTAATTTTTTCTAACACATGTCATCTCACTGATTTAGTTTAGTGAGTCAGCGTTCAACTCTTTTTCTCGCCGACCTGTCTTGAGCATTTGAGTAAATCCTAGTGTCTCTAACATCCGTAGACCTTGCAAAACTACCCATATGGTAAATTAAGGCTTGGGTCAAGGGGGGACGGGTAGTAAGAGTGGGGTTAGGAACAACAACAACAACAACAACAACAGTAGGACAAGCAATAAGAGGTGTAGAAGATTAAGGCAACACATGGGAGGAAGATATACCTGCCTGCTCCACAGAAAGAGTAGGTGTTTTGGCCTCAGAAGCTAGTGCAACTGGATCCACTACGGGCGTAGATTCTGGTTGTGGGAGCTTCCCCCGAGCCACATCATCCCGTAAAGAGTCAGCCTCAATCCTTCGAATATAGTTGGAGGAGGCTGGGGTGATCCGTACATTAATATTCCCCTTAAAGAGGACTTCTGCATCCTCACATAACTTAATGATCAAGACCGGGAAAGGGTGGGAGGCATTCTCCTAATAATCTCTTAATAGGATCTCCTCTGTAATAATAAACCCCACATTGATGTGCTACGGATCAATGATAGTACCCATTAATACTGCCTTGGGATGGTGAAGGATGGATTCATTATGTGAGGGCATTATATCTCTGCTAATAAACCCAAACCAATACCGAGCTACAATATTTCAATCTATCTACTCTATATGGACACCATCAACTATCCAAGAAGGAGAAGTGTCAGAAAAAAACCGGGGCCAACCAACCTTTCAACGAATCAAGGTCATGCCACATCCATAGTGAAAACATATCTGCCTAAAATTTTGGCATCCCTAGTGCAGTGTTTAGTGCCCCAACAGGGCATTGCACTTTGTTACCATGCACTTCCACTTCATCTAGAAGTTTCAAAACTATGCCCTTCTTCTTGTTTGGTAAGGCCTGGGCATAGGCCGTATAGAACTAGCACACCCAAACATGAACCTAAGGGTTTCTAAGCCTTGTGAACCCTTCAAACTAATAGAACTTTATATTTTCCTAGATAGCTTTATGATCAGTCATCACCCTCTCTAAGGAGAGACATCTCTCCTTAAGAATGGTACATTTACAGCTTCCTTAAGCCTATTGAGGGTTCTTGGAGCTATAACTGGGAGAACTCTGGAGGTTGGTTCTTGGGTGGATAAGGGATGCACTAGTTTTGACCGGATGAACGTTCTCTTCCTTACAACCCCCTTCATGGGTTTCACACTTTCTTATGTAGATGTTTGTGGAGTGGTAGGTTGTTGTCACCAAGGAGCCTCTGATGGCTCGTGGATAAATATCTCTTTTTCTTTTTCAACAGAGGAGGAGGAGGAAGAAAATCTCTGTCAGATTCGGTATCCGAAGTCACTACCTACTTTCTTTTTGTCTTAGCCATGACCTACAAAGCACACACATTCAAAAATAGAATATGTGAAGGTTAGTTGAAATCAAACTCAGTTGGAATCTTATTTCTGCTATCAGAGGATGTCTACTTTTGTTGTATAGTTTGGGTATAGTCAGGGCTCCTGACAGTGCTTATGTCACTCGTTGAGGCTATTTGGGACACAATATTCTGGGTTTTCTTTTGTAAGTTTCAATCTCCTGCCCATAGACTTTGCATGTATATATATGTGTGTGTAAGTAGGTATGTCTTCAGTTGAGGCCTCGTCGGCTAGCTAGTACATCTTTATTTTTTTTGTTTATCTACCATTGTTTGTATGGTTTATTCTCCTTCAGGTAATGACCTTCAGGGTCCAGGCTCCACTTTTCAGAGGTTGTGCTGCCCAATCTTTTTGTCTCACAGTTTGGTTAGATAGTATGTTTCAGTGGGTAACTCGATCGAACAGGGTATCGAGGGCCAGTTACGCCCCCTATTTTAGGGCGTGACAATTGAATTGAAACCCTAATTTGATCAATTGGAAATTTAAATCCTTGGGGAACCCATGTAGGAAAGGAATCCATGGGTGAATACACACATACCTTGTTCCTTTAAGCCCAAGAAAAATGTAGAATTTGGAGACTTGATATAAACCCTAACTATTTTTCTTCTTGCTTAGACTTGAGAGAGCTTGGTAGGGTGAATTTGGTAAAGTTTAGTGGGTTTAGGAGAATGAGTTAAAAATAGGTTAATTGGGGCTTTAAAATATTTATATAGGGCTTAGGGTAATAGGTAAAATGGCATAGTATTGGGTTAAACCAATTAGGAAAAGACCCAAAAGCCGCTATAAAATAATTGTCGACCCCTATCTACGGTTTGGACATATGGTCTGTAGGTCCTTTTATGTACCGTACTGGTCAACTGTAGATAGGTTACTGGAACTTCAAATATTACTCTGTTTTGACAGAACCTTATGTACGGACCATACGTACCAAGCATAGAACCAACTTTTAATTAAAATTTCACTAAGTCTGGGGCTGACATATGAAATAAATTTACGACTCGTACAAAGGTTGAGAAACTGTTTTGGTGAACCGTACAAAGTATACTGGGACCTAATTTCAAAAATTATTTTCCCTAGTTTCTACAGTTGCCATCTACGGCCCATAGAATTTTCTACTGTCCGTAGATGAGACCCGTAGACATAGACACCAGCCGAATTACTGCATTTTCCTTCTTTTCAAAATCCGGGGTGTTACACACCCTTGTTGAACTGGTTGAGTTCTTCATTTACTTGAAGACAAGCAAAGGTTTAAGTTGGGGGTGTTGGATAGTCTAAGATTTTGACACATTTGAGGCCTTTTTAGTTCAGAAACTTGTGTCCTCAATGCTATTTTATGTCCAATATCTAATGTTTTTATGGTGTTTGTAGCTATGAAGAATATAAGACAAGGCAATGATGAAATCAGGCAAAAAGAGGTGAAAAACATGAAAAATAGCAAAATCATGTTATTGATGCTCACCAAAAGACACTCGCCGACTCACCAAATGTGCTAGACCTCACCAAAAATCATAGAGTCATTTCACAAAGTATTTCCCAAACCGACGATTTTCCCTTACGAAAGTCATCAATCTATATATCATTGGGCGAATACAAGTCTTCGGGGAAACACTGGCTAATCAGACTTCACCCAATTCATTTTCAAGCAAGATCGAACTATTATAACGACTCCATTCCAAATTCTAACCTTCACAATTAAGTCTGACAATTTCACGCACAATATCATATATCCTTAGCCATGGACACAGTTAAATAAACAACATTTAACACTACCCAAACTAATTAAACATCAAAATATTATCAACAACAAAAATCCCAACTCATAGGAACCTATTTTAAGCAAAAACAACAATGAAAGCTTTGAAACACAAACCTTAGAGAGGTACCCAACAAAAATCAAGGGAAGAAGGGTTTGCGATTAACAATCAAGCACTAAAATGCACTCCAAGCAACCAAATCCATGCTAATGAGGACACAATCGCAAAGAAATAAGGGTATGGTTAGTTTGGGAAGAGAAGAGGTCAAAAAGATGAAAGTTTGCTTTTTAAAAACATGAAAGGACTCTTGGCCTTTTTATTTCAGGCAGACTAGTGGACTGCGACTAATATAGCCAAATTATATTTGGTGAATCGCCGAAGGAGCTTAAGCTCACTGATGAGACATGAACAAACACCAAAATTGACGTTCAACTCGGCAGATCCGATGTAGTTTACTTTGTGGTATTTGGTGAATCGCCGATTAGGTCCCTATTTGCCAAAGTTGACAGTACCCTTTTTCAACAGTTTTTGCACGGAAGACAAACTTGAAGAAACCCACTCAACACTTTCGGTGCATCACCAAATGAAAAAGTGCATTTCCTAATGCAATCTTTTCAACTTTTTAATTTCATTTCAACCTTCATTCACAACACATGTTATTGTAAGAAATAAAATAAACTTGGGTTGCCTCCCAAGAAGCGCCTTATTTAACTTCGTGGCACGTTACAATTCTTACTCGACAACAATCATTTTTGGGATTTGGAATGGCCTTACTAGGCAGCGTTCCCTTTTGCCTTGGATTTAGATGGGTAGAGAGTTGACACAACTGAATCTCGAGCTACTTGATTGACACGAAATGAGAAGTAACCATTTGAAATAAGGTAGAGAAGTCATTTTTGAAATTCTTCAACACCTTGTCGGACCCTTCAACTTTGTTTAAGATCCTTCTTAGCATTTCATTAGTGCGGTTTCCCTCCGATCCAGGTGGTTCTTTTTGTTTGGCACGATCATGAGTTGGGACATACTTATCTTTTTCAGCTTTACGATCTCTCCAGTTGCCAGCTCGATCTCTTCAATATCTCCAACCAATGTCTCGATCTCTTCAATATCTCCAACCAATGTCTCGATCCTTGTTCAAGCCTTGGTTCTCACACGGTCTTGGATAGTTTGGATGAGAACCCCCCATTTGATTTCCCAGGAATTTCACCTCTTAATTATATAATGCCTCAAACTTGGCATCATTTGAGCATTTCCCTTTACTGGTACAAACTACATTCACTGATTTGAGTCCAGTTCCTATGACATATTTAGATAGAAAGTCAAGTTGAGTCATCATTTTAGCCATGTTCTCATCGCAGTGATAATGCTTCTCCATTTTTTCCTTGCTCATGCTCAAGTGGAGAGAAGGTACTTGGTCCTCTCTAGCATGCCATGCTTGGTTGAGTTTAGTCATATCATGAAGAAACATCGTTGCCACCTTATACACTTGTCTCATCATCCCACCTTGAACAAGTTGGTTAGCTAGCCCTTTGTTGACTGAATCATCGCTACAATAGAAGTATTGAAGCATCAAATTTTTTGGGACACCATGTGTTGGACATTAGAGTAGCAACTTACAAAATCACAGCCAAGTCTCATAAAGAGGTTCACCTATCACTCTTTTGAAATTCTGGATGCTATCCCTAAGCTTTATCATCTTCGAGAGAGCAAAAAATCACTCAAGAAATGCTTTGGTTAGTTCCTCCCATGAAGTGATAGAATCAATTGGTAATTTGGCTAACCATCTAGTAGCTTCCCCTGTTAAGAAAAATGGAAAGAGCATCAGCCGAATAGATTCTTGTGAGATGTTCTTAAAGATGAAAATATCCCAAGACATCCATAAATTTGTTGAGGTCTTCATGAGGTTCTTCATGTGTAAGGCCCCCAAATATTCCTCTCATTCGAAGCAGTTGGAGCATGGTTCCGATCACATGGAACACTACTCTCCCGGTGGTAGGAGGCAACGAGATTGCTTCTGTGGTTTGAACGATGTTCACATGCATATCCATTATGTCTCCCATCTTATCATTCTGCCCATAGTGACTAGCATCGTCACTTCCATATTCACTCATAGTTCCACCTACAATGGAGCAAAACAATAACATCAAGAAAATAACAATCTACTACAACTAAACAAGTTTACAAACTAACTTCACAAATAGAATTCGTAGCCATCACTCCCTATCAACGACATCATTTCTTATAACGTTCAAGTTACCCTAAAAAAGTAAGAGAATACACGGACATTAGCATTACAATTACCCAACAAATCTTCGGATAAAATTCCACAAAGAGTGATATAACGCAACGAATTCAATTAGGAAATAAAGAGTGTAAACCAACTCATTTGTAGCAAATAAATGAGATGGGTGGATGATTCCACCAAATTTATAAAAATTAATTTGGTATCATGTAACACAATTTAACTATTACTTGGATTTCAAACAAGTAAAAGACGCTCTAGTGGTGTGGGGATTGGTATCAATGTCAATTAGGGGTACCACTGCTTGCTCATTATCTCTAAACAATCATGGACAGGTTGGGTAATCTTAAATAACACTAATCTTCTTTCGATATCGTAACACTAAATCATAGAATCTCCCTTAAGTGTCATCGATGTGAATTATAAATCAACCCAATGCCTTCCTAGAATCTCTCTTTCAAGCAGATTTGCCAACTAGAATTGAACCACAATTTCTCTTTCAAGCAAACTATAGTAAACTAATCTGAATTTCAAGTATTAAACTAATTATCCACTTTAATTAATCTCTTTAGAGCATCAATCGAAGATCTAGGCTAGGATTAAGTTTGCAACCTTAACCAATGAATTAACCACCACTCCTAGATTTGGAGTTTTAGCATAGAATCATAAAATAAAAAGAGAGTATACCCATTATGATTTCATCCATTGTGGAATTGAAATTAAGCAACAATCTTCAAGACCCACTTCAATTTGAACCTTTAATTGTCAATTACAAGGTTGTTCATAAACCCCAAAACTAAGAGTATTTTCTCAAATCTAATAAGAAAATGATATTCAAAAAGTTCTCTCCAAAATATGATTCCAAAGAGTGATATCTCAAAAAGTGATACATTTGCTCTATCTTTTGGACTATTTATAGTTTCCCCAAAATTTGGCTGAAAATTCAACGCATGACTAACTCAACAACATTAGTCGATCTTGCCAAACATGTTCAGCATATCGCCATTTGTTCCTCAGCTCCCTTTCAGCTTCAGCGAATCACTGTTTCATCTTTATATTGCCGACCTACCTTGAATATTTTCACTTGTGCACAGTGTTACTTTGGGCGAGGTCAGGCCAATGGGGAGATCCGTCATTTTTGTTAGGAGACTACCAATAGGGAGTTTATACTCATTTCAAAATTTTGGTCTCTTTTTCATGTATTCATTCTTGTCTTGTCCTTTATCCTTCATAGCTGTAAAACATCACAATATCATCAGAATATGATATAATTAGGCATTGAAGACACTAATTGTTGAACTAAAGAGGCCTCAAATGAGTTCAAATCTACCACTAAGAAATCAACTTTACAGTTGGCATCCATGGACCGTAAAACCCTATATGGTCTGTAAGTCCTTTCTTAGAAACCATAATTGTAGAATTCATGAACCTTTTATGCACTTTCCAACATATCTGAGTTATTCATTTTCGAGGTGTTAGAAATATGGTACTACAAGACCAAGAATTTCCTTATTATTTTCTTGAGGTCGGAATGAACCCATATTCATATCAAGTTATCAAACAACCATCAGAGTACTAAATGAATGTACTCCTTCCATATAAAATCCTTTTAACACCTTTTATGTATTGGCAGATTAATGAACAAAACAATTTTTCAAATGCTCAATTTGCAAACTAAGACATATTTTTTTCCTTCTAAACTCTTTCATCTCAAATTTGTTCCTATAATAATCAATGTAACACGTGCCTAGCTCAAATCAAACCATGAAAAGTGCAGAAAAATGTTGAAGTTTTTTTAAATGGCTTTAACGGACCGTATATATGGCACGTACAAGGAAATTCAAACCATAGAAGCCAATCATGGACAAGGCTTTAGAAGCTGAGAAAATGATCTAAGACCCAAGAGTTAGGTTTACAAGTTATATAAAGGCTTATGGATCATAGACCTGGTGGTAGATCAAAGTTCATAACGTTGGAATTTCGGTACTTGAACAGTATAGATGGGTTTATGAGTCGTAGAACTTCTCATGGACCATGGATCGGTCTGTACAATGAGACTTTAGAACCCAAGTAATGCAACATTTATGTGCATTTGTACGAGTCATATTGATTTCTAGAGACTGTAGACTTGTTTGTAGAGTTGAACTTCAGATTCCAAATAATTTCCCTCTGTCTTCTATGAACCCTTTCTTGGTTATTACATGGTTGTATGGCCCATGGAGGGCATCCGTAGATGACCTTAGAGAGTTTTTAATGAGGGTCATTTTGGTATTTTTCTACTCTTTTAATTCCTATATAATGTCAGTTTGGCCTATTCTAAGTTGGTTTAAGTGGTTTCTAAAGATCCTAACCTCTCATTCTCTCATAACTATCCCAAATCCAATTTATTTTTTCTTATCTTTTCTCCATCAAGCAAGTGAGGGTTCAAAATCTTCAAGCCTCCATTGAAGAATTAAATCTAGGGTTTCTACTTTAGGTATGAAAAAACTTTATCAATGGGTCCTACTTCACACATTGAGTCCAAAACACCTCAATTTCTCAAGTTATGATTTCTCTGCACAACAATATGTTGCTATGTGTGACAGTGCTTAGAAAAGTGGTAACATTTCAAAAAGGGATGAGATGCCTCTTGACTCTATTGTTGTGTGTGAAATATTTGATGTTTTGTCCATTCATTTTATGAGTCTTTTTCCTCTGTCTAACAGTTGTGAATATATTTTTGCTGCAATCGACTAGGGGTATAGGCAATGACAACTAGACAAAATGATGCTCGTGTTGTTTGTGCTTTTCTTTAAAAAAATATATTATCTAGATGTGGAACTCCACTAGTTATCATAAGTGACCAAGGTACTCATTTTATAAACAAACAATTTCCTTATTTGCTATCACGATATGAAGCAACTCATAAAATAGGAACTTCATATCATGCTCAAACAAGCGGACAAGTAGCAGTATCCTATAGAGAATTGAATGTCCAACCCATGGTGTGCAACACCCCATATCCAAAAAAGGGAAAAGAATAAAATTTTGGGAAGTTGCAGTTGCCAGCCACGGAGGCCAACCATGGCCCTTGGGTGGAACCACAGACCTTAGTGTGGTCCGTGGATTGGCCACCCTGCCAAATCTTTTGAGGCTCAGTACCACAGCTAGACCTACGGACCATAGGTCAGATCACGGTCCGTGGTTAGGGCTTGTGGTTCAATGGCCAAAATTCCAACATTCTGATGACCAATGACGATCCACCGGGATAGGCCGTGGGTCAGACCACGGTCCGTCGACTGGGTCCGTTGGTGGTCGGTTGTCAGTTATTTTCAAGGGTAGTTGGGTCTTTTCCTAATAATTGGTTCCTATACTACGTCATTTTACCCCTCATTAAGACCCCTATATAAGTATTTTCAACTCCCAAATTACCTCATTCACTTCATTCTTCCAAAATCACGAAAAAAGATCAATTATCCTCTCCAAAATATTTCTCTCTCTAGAAACTTGAAAAAGAAGAAGGATTCTACCTAGGTTATCAAGTCAAGGTCTCAATTCCTACATTGAAGGCTAGCATTTGGATTCAAGGTATGATAATTTTCATCCATGGAATCCTTCCATCCATGGGGTTCCCAAATTCCTCTAGTTCAAAAGGTAGAATTCCCCAATTGAGTTAGGGTTTTCTTCAATTGTCATGGGTTCTTTTCATTATTGATTTAAATGATTGAATTATGATCTCTTATGCCTGAATTGATGAATTACAATGATTTTATGATGATTTCCCCATGAACCCATGTAATCCCCATGTTTTCAAGTTATGAACCATATGATGTGAGATTTTGATCTTCAAGGAAGAGTTTTATGAAATTAAGCATGTATTGCAAGCTTTACATGAATTTATGATGAAATAGATATCTAACCCATATTTTCTAATTATTGATGATTGAAAGTGGGTTTTGAACCTCAAAAGATAAATTATGGACTTATGCATTTTCTTTCAAAATCTAGGCAAATGTTTTAAGGGTGCTTTGAGAGTAAAGTACCAATTATGATGTTGTGTTGTGAAAGGATATTATCATAAACACATATTAGTATGATGTGAAAGGTTTTCTCACATAGAAAAGATTCTTAGGTTGAAAGGCTTTCTTACCTAATTGAATCACAGATAAGGAGCTATCCTAATGAACTATCTTGGATTGGTAGTCCAAGGACAACTTTCCATGGATAATAAGGTCAAGTAAGAAATTACTATTCCATGGGATTTATGCTTAGCACCGAGTGGATATTGATGATGAGATGGAAGCTCTCCCGTAGTAGAGGTCGGGTTTCTAGAATCAATGTCATGAGATGGAAGCTCTCCCGTTAGTAGAGCCCGGGTTTCTAGTAGAAATCTCCTTATCCGTTAACTATGTGCCCCCATAAGTTGATTATCTAGTGGATCCACTAAAGCTAGAAATTTATGGTTCTACCTTGGCAAGTAGGACAACCCTTTTCGGTGTGGGAGACACCGGGGGATCATGTTATAACTTACATGATCTCTATGTCGGTTAAGGCTAATTCTCCACATTAATAATGAACTAAGGTTACTTCAAGAAATATCGCATATGAGTTCAAAGGTTTTAAAGATGATGTTATCTTAAATTGATCATGGTTTTATGACTTATGGTTTCTAACTCTCAAAATACATGTTTTAGCTTGATCATTGCAAGTCATGAAATGAAATGTCCTTTTTAGCATGATTTAACATTTTTTATGCATGGCTATCATACTTGGTACATTGTTTTGTACTAACGCATACTCTTGCCTACATTTCCCCAAATGTAGGGTCCGACAAACAGGGTCATCAGTTTCGTGGCTAGAGGTTGACTGGAGATATTCCGAGCTTTGGTGAGTCCTCATGCTTCGAGGACGGAGTTTATTGTTTTTAGTTTCTTTCATGTATTTCTCTTTTGGACATGATGTATCGGCTAGGCCCAATTTTATTCTATTATATTAGATGGCTATGATGAGACAAGTGTTTTAGATTTCTGCTTTTCGTTTTATAAAATATTTTGGACTTGGACTATTGTTTTACTCTTATTGTTCTAATTCTTATGTTATGAGAACTAAGTGGCTTGTATGGAGTCCTTCGGGGTTCTATATGCCATGTTACATCTATGGGGTACCCCTGGGTCGTGACAAACTTGGTAATTAGAGCACAAGGTTTAGAATAGTCCTAGGATGTCTCATAAGCCACATCTGGTAGTCTTGTTCATGAGTGTGAAGTGCACCACATTTATGAATGAAAGGCTACAAGATGATTAGGAAACTCTACTTCTTTCATTACTCTAAGCCGTGCGATAGAGTTTAACTCTATAAGGTCTCTCTCCTAATCCTTATCCTATGTTCTTCAGGATATGGCAACGCGAAGAGCTTATGCTAGAAGGAATGTGAGGGAGAATGTGGAACAAGAAGCTCCTCCCCAAGCTCCTTAAGTTCCGATCGATCCTTTGGCTTAGAAAGTGTCGAATGCGGAGTTTAGGGCTTATTTTCAAGTGTTGGCTCAAGCGGTGACGGCCGAAGACAATAGGGAGGTTGTGGTTCACGTGAACCCAAATGTGGGTACGGCGTCTTCAAGAGTGAGGGACTTCACAAGGATGAATCCTTCGTAGTTTCATGGTTCTAAGGTAGAGGAAGATCCTCAAGAATTTATTGATGAAGTCTATAAGGTTTTGATGATCATGGGAGTTACGCCGGTGAATAAGGCGGAGTTGGCCGCTTATCAACTAAAAGGTGTGGATCAAATTTAGTATAACCAATGGAAAGAAGGGAGGCCGGAAGATATGGGTCCTCTTGATTGGGAGAAGTTTAAGGCCGCTTTTCTTGATAGGTTCTTTCCCCTTGAGAAGCCAAGGTGCTTGAGTTCATTAACCTCCTACAAGGGAGTATGAGTGTGAGGGAATATACTCTAAAGTTCACTCAATTCTCTAAGTATGCTCCAACAATGGTTGCGGATTCAAGGGCTAGGATGAGCTAGTTAGTTTCGGGTGTGTCCGAAATGGTGGTTAAAGAGTGCCAAACCGCCATGCTCATTAATGACATGGACATATCTTATCTCATGGTGCATGAACAAAAAATTGAGGAGGAGAAACTTAAGGAAGAGTCTAGAGAGGTAAAAAGGGCTAAGAGTGGTCATGGAAATTTCTCACATGCAAGGTCCGATGGACATGGTCGTCCTAGATTTCGACAAAGGTTTTCCGGTCAAGGTTCCTCCAATGCTCCTTCTAAGTTCAATAAAGATAGGGTGTCTAACCCTAAGCCTCGAGGAGGTAATGGTAGTAGATCTTCATTGACCATATCTACTTGTACTAAGTGTGGAAGGAAGCACGAGGGTAGGTGCCTAGCCGGCACGGATAGTTGTTATGGTTGTGGTAAAAGTTTTCAAAAAATGAGGGATTGCCCGATGCTTAAGGCTAAAGGAACAGAGGGCAAGCAAGGTTCTCCTAGTGGTTCAGGTTCCAATGCTCCTAAGCAAAACCGCTTCTATGCACTTCAGACTCGAGGTGAACAAGAGGGTTCTCCCGATGTGGTTACTGTTATGTTGAAAGTTTTCCAGCTTGATGTTTATGCTTTACTTGATCCCGGTGCTACCTTTTCTTTTCTGACGCCATATTTGGCTATGAGGTTTGATGTGCTCCCCGATGTGTTGTTAGAAACTTTTTTTGTCTCTACTCCTGTTGGTGATTCTATTGTGGCTAAGAGGGTCTATAGAAAGTGTCCCGTTTCATTGTTCCATAGAGTTACTCTTGTTGACTTGGTAGAGCTTGATATGCTAGATTTTGATGTTATCTTGGGTATGATTGGCTACACTCATCTTATGCTTCTATTGATTGTAGAACTCGTGTAGTCAAGTTTCAATTCCCGAATGAGCCTATCCTAGAGTGGAAGGGGGGAAATTCTATGCCTAAGGGCCAGTTTGTCTCTTATCTTAAAGCTAGAAAGATTATTTCTAAAGGTTGCTTTTACCATCTAGTTAGGGTGAGGGATGTAGATTCTGAAACCCTTACACTCGAGTCGGTCCCCGTTGTTAATGAGTTTCTGAAAGTGTTCTGTCAAGACCCAGGGGTAGCCCCTAGATGTAACATGGCGTATAGAACCTCGAAGGACTCCATAAAAGCCAATTAGCCCTCATAACATAAGAATTAGAACAATAAGAGTAAAAATAGTCCAAGTCCAAAACATTTTATAAACGAAAAGCGGAAGTCTAAACTCTTGTCTCAACATAGCCATCTAATACAATAGAATGAAATTGGGCCTAACCCATACATCATGTCCAAAAGAGAAAGACATGAAAGAAAATAAAACAACTAAGTCCATCCTCGAAGCATGAAGACTCACCAAAGCTCTCACCAACTAGCCACGAAACTGAGCACCCTGAATATCAGACCCTATATTATGGGAAAATGTAGGCAAGAGTATGCGTTACTACAGAACAATGTACCAAGTATGATAGCCATGTATCAAAAAAATTAAAATCATTCTAAAAAGGGACATTTCATTTCATGACATGCAATTGACCAAGCTAAAACATAATATGAAAGAGTTATAAAACATAAGTCATAAATCATTGTCAATACAAGTTAACTTGATCTTTAAAAGCTTTGAACTCATGTGTGGTACTTCTTGAAGTAACCTTAGTTCATTATTAATTGTGGAGAAATAGCCTTAACCATCATTGAGACCATGTGAGCTATAACATGATCCCCCGGTGTCTCCCACACCGAAAAGGGTTGTTCTACTTGCCTAAGGTAGAACCTCAACTTCTAGCTTAAGTGGATCCACTAGCTAATCAACCTATGTGGGCACATAGTTATGGTATAAGGAGATTGCTACTAGAAACCCGGACTCTACTACGTGAAGGCTTCCATCTCATGAGATTACTTTAGAAACCCGGACTCTACTATGTGAGAGCTTCCATCTCATATTCAATATCTACTCGGTGCTAAGCATAAATTCCCACGGAATAGTCATTTCTTACTTGACTTCATTACTCAAGAAAAGGAGCCCTTGGCTAACCAATTCAAGCTAGTTTCATTAAGATAGCTCCTACTCTTTGATTCAATTAGGTGAGAAAGCCTTTCAACCTAAGAATCCTTTCTATGTGAGAAAACCTTTTACATTATGCTAGTATGTGTTTTAGTGAGAATGTCCTTTCACAACACAACATCATCATTGGTACTTTACTCTCAAAGCACCCTTAAAACATTTGCTTTGGTTTCATAAACAATGCATAAGTCCATAATTTACCTCTTGAGGTCAAAACCCACTTTCAATCATAAGCTCTTAAAAAACATGGGTTAGATATGGATTTCATCATAAATATATGTAAAGCTTGCAATACATGCTTAATTTCATAAAACTCTTCCTTGAAGATCAAAATCCCACAACATGTAGTTCATAACTTGAAAACATAGGGATCACATGGGTTCATAGGGGAATTCATCATAAGAGCATTGCAATTCATCAATTCATGCATAGAAGATCATAATTCAATCATTTGAATCAACAGTTTAGAGAACCATGATACTTGAAGAAAACCTTAACTCAATTGGAGAATTCTACCATTTGAAAGAGAGGAATTTGGGAACTGCATGGATGAAAGGAATCCATGGATGAAAACTATCATATCTTGAATCCAAATGGCCTTAAATGGAGGAATTAGAACCTTAGCTTGAAACCTTAGGTGAATCCTTCTTCTTCTTCTTCTACTTCTTCAAGTTTCTAGAGAGAGAATATTTGGAGAAGAATTTGGTTTCTTTTTGTGAAATTGGAAGAATGAAATAAATGAGTTAATTTGAGGGTTGAAAAATCTTATATAGGGGTACTAAACATAAGCAAAACGACATATTATAGGAACTAATTAATTAGGAAATGACCCAACTGCCCCTTAGAAATAACTGACAGCTACCACCGACAGACCCAGTCGACGGACCGTGGTCTGACCCACGGCCCGTCCTGGTGGACTGTCGTTCGGTGTGAGAAACATGGATTCTTGGGCCTCGAACCACGAACTCTGACCACGGACCGTGGTCTGACCTACGGTCCGTTGGTCAGGCCATGGACCTGGACCCTCAGACCTCACCTAGGTAGGCCAACCTTGTACCAAACCTACAGTCCGTGGTCCATTCCACGGGCCGTGGGTTGCCGGCGTGGCTTGACACCTGCAACATCTGGAATGCTGCTATTTTGGTGTTTTTCGAATACGGGGTGTTACAATATCTCCCCATTGGGTCCATTCATCCTCGAATGAGATTTAAACTGGTTCTAAGAGAGTGGGAGAGGAACTAACAACCCAATCTACAAAGTAATGCATACAATCGAGGAGGAACTATCGACTCCAAGCTAGGACGTTCTCAAAATATCATAAGAGGGGTGAAACTAACTCTATCAGCCCATCATGCATCCAATGCACAAAAACAAGGAGGAAATATCAAATCCAACTAAACATACTCAATGCATCAAAAGGAAGTAGGAACTACATCTAGAAATCCAATATGCATGAAATTTCAAAATTACTCGTTTTCAAAGAGGAACTACCTTCTCCAAGATAAAAGCATGCTTAACACAATCTCATGGAGCTCATATGCAATTCACTCTCAAAAGCATATCTAAAGCATGTTCATTAATTCATCTCATGAGGTCTATAGGCAACTCATACTCAATGCACAAAAACATGAGGAAAATCAATCATATAAACTCATTTTCTTTCGAAACACAAGTTTTCATGAACATGCATAACATATGGAAATCATAATAACACATGACTCCCAAAACAAGGATAACTAAAGAGGAACTCATTACCTCAAGCTAGAATAGGAGTAGAAGGAAAAAGATGAGGATATCGGGACATCATATCGGGCTCGGCCTCCCAAGTAGCACCCTCAACTAACTGATTCCTCCACAATACTTTCACGGAAGCTATTTCCTTTTTTCTCAATTTCTTGACTTGCCGGTCCAAATTCTCAACCGAAACTTCCTCATAAGAAAGACTCTCATCAACTCCCAACCTTTCTAGGGAAACTATGGATGTCGGATCTCCAACAAACTTCTTAAGCATAGAGACATGGAACACGGGATGCCCTGTTGCCAACTTATTAGGCAAATCTAACTCATAAGCAACCTTACCAACACGCCTCAAAATCTGATATGGGCCTACATACCGGGGACTAAGCTTCCCCTTCTTACCAAACCTCATTACACCCTTCATGGGTGAGATTTTCAAGTAAACCCAATCGTTAACCTCAAACTCTAGATCCCTTCTTCTCACATCGGCATAAGACTTTTGCCGACTTTGAGCCGTTCTCATCCTCTCTCTAATGAGTCAAACTTTCTTAATGGCCTCATGTACCAATTCAGGACGTATTAGGGCAATTTTACCCACCTCAAACCAACCGATGAGAGATCTACACCTCCTACCATACAAGGCCTCAAATGGAGCCATGTCAATGCTCGAGTGATAGTTATTATTATAGGCAAATTTTATCAATGGAAAATGGTCATCGCAATTACCCTTAAAATCAAACACACAAACCCTTAACATATCTTTCAAAGTTTGGATAGTATGCTCCACTTGCCCATCGGTTTGGGGATTAAAAGCCATGCTAAGCTTAACCTTAGTGCCAAGCCCTTTTTGGAATGACTTTCAAAACTGAGAAGTGAATTGGGTACCACTATCGGAAATAATGGACAAGGGCACTCCATGCAACCTTACCATCTCTCTCAAGTACATTTTGGCATAGTCCTCCGATGAATAGGAAACCTTGATGGGAAGGAAATGAGCCGACTTCATCATTAGATCTACTATCACACAAATAGAGTCATGTTGTCATCGTGTGGGAGTCAAACCAACAATAAAGTCCATATTCAAACCTTCTCACTTCCAAGTAGGAATGCTAATAACATGGAACAAACGTCCCGGTTTCTGATGCTCAACCTTTACTTATTGGCAATTTGGACACTTGGCCACAAATTCCGCAATATATTTTTTCATCCCATTCCACCAATACACCTCCCATAAATTACGGTACATCTTGGTGGCCCCCGGTGAAATGGAATACCGTGAACTATGGGCTTCTGTCAAAATCTGTTCCCTTAAGTCATCCATATTTGGAACACATAATTGCCTTGGTATCTAAGGACACCATCTCCCCCTTGGGATAAAGCCTCAACGGATTTCTTAAGCACCGCCTCTTTCAACTCTACCAAAATTGGATCAAGACCTTTCTTGGCTTTCACATCCGCCACAAAAGACGATTCGGAACCATTGTGAATCATAACACCACATTTGGTGGAGTCCACTAATTGAACACCTAATCGATCCAATCTATGCATATCTCGAACCAACTCTTTCTTTTCTTCTCCAATATAAGCAACACTACCCATAGACAACCGACTAAGAGCATCCGCTACCACATTAGCTTTACCAGGGTGATAAAGGATACTCATGTCATAATCTTTCAATAACTCAAGTCACCTTTTTTGGTGAAGATTCAAATCTTTTTGATTAAACACATATTGCAAACTCTTGTGGTCGATAAACACATAAACATGAACTCCGTACAAATAGTGTCTCCAAATCTTTAGGGCAAAAACGACCACCGCTAACTCAATGTCGTGAGTGGGATAACTCTTCTCATGGATTTTAAGTTTCCTTGAGGCATAGGCAATAATTTACTCATTTTGCATTAGCACACACCCTAGCCCAATTCTCGAGGCATCTCAATAAACCACTAAACCATCCATCCCTTCCGGTAAGGTCAACACCAGAGCGGAAGTTAGTCTATCTTTCAACTCTTAGAAACTCTTCTCACAAGCTTCCGACCATATGAACTTAGCCTTCTTTTGAGTCAAAGTCATCAAAGGAGAGGCAATTGAAGACAAACCCTCAACAAACCTTCTATAGTAACCGGCCAAACTCAAGAAACTTCTAATATCCGAGGGAGTTAGAGGTCTTGGACAACTCTTGACCGCATCCATCTTCTTAGGATCTACCTCAATACCCTTGCTCGAAACAATATGACCAAGGAAAGCTACAGACCTTAACCAAAATTCACATTTGCTAAACTTTGCAAAAAGCTGTTGGTCCTTAAGGATTTGCAATATGATCCTAGAATGATCAATATGCTCATTCTAACTTCTTGAATAGATCAAAATATCATCGATAAACACAATCACAAACATGTCAAGGTATTGCCTAAACACCCTGTTCGTCAAGTCCATAAACGCCGTCGAAGCTTTAGTCAATCCAGATGAAATTACTAGAAACTCATAGTGACCATACCATGTTTGAAAAGCCGTCTTCGGAATGTCATCATCTTTCACCCTCAATTGGTGATAACCCGATCAGAGATCAATCTTAGAGAAATAACTTGCTCCTTGAAGTTGGTCAAATAAATCATCTATCCTTGGGAGAGGATAATTATTCTTAATGGTCACCTTGTTCCCCGGTCGATAATCAAGACACATACGAAGAGACCCATCTTTCTTCCTAACAAATAAAACTGGAGCACCCCATGGAAAGATACTCGGTCGGATGAAACCCTTATCCAACAAATCCTTCAACTGTTCTTTCAACTCCTTAAGTTCTGCCGGAGCCATACGATAGGGAGAAATAGAGATAGGTTGCGTATCTATGAGAAGGTCATTACCGAAGTCTTTCCTGCTCGGGAGGAATAGGGGGTAAATCATCTGGAAACACTTCCGAAAACTCATTTACAACGGGGACCGACTCGAGAGAAGGGGTTTTGAAATCTACATTCCTTACCCTTACTAGATGGTAGAACCAACCCTTAGAAATCATCTTTTGAGCTTTAAGATAAGAAACAAACTAACCCTTAGGCATATAATTTCCCCCCTTCCACTCTAGGATAGGCTCATTCGGGAACTGAAACTTGACTACACGAGTTCTACAATCAATAGAAGCATAACAAGAGTGCAGCCAATCCATACTCAAGATAACATCAAAATCTAACATATCCAACTCTACTAAGTCAATAAGGGTAACTCTATGGGACAAGGAAACATGACACTTTCTATAGACCCTCTTAACCACAACAGAATCACCAACAAGAGTAGAGACAAAAAAAGGTTCTAACAACACATCAGGGAGCACATCAAATCTCATAGCCACATATGGCACCACAAAAGACAAGGTAGTACCGGTATCAAGTAAAGATTATACATCAAGTTGGAAAAGTTTCAACATACCGGTAACCACATCCAGAGAACTCTCTTGTTCACCTCTAGTCTGAAGAGCATAAAAGCGGTTTTGCTTAGGAGCATTGGAACCTGAACCACTAGGAGTAGCTTGCTTGCCCTCTCTTCCTTTAGCCTTAAGAATCGGGCAATCCCTCATTTTGTGACAACTTTTACCACAACCATAATAACCATCCGTGCCGGCTAGACACCTACCATCGTGATTCCTTCCACACTTATTGCAATTAGACCTAGGCAATGAACATCAACTACCATTACCTCCTTGAGGCTTAGGGTTAGACACCCTATCTTCGTTGAACTTTTAAGGAGCATTGGAGGAACCTTGATCGGAAAACCTTTGTCAAAATCTTCAACGACCTTGTCCATCGGACCTTGTGTTAGAGAAATTACCATCACCGGTCTTAGCCCTTTTGCCTCCCTAGACTTTTCCTTGAGTTTTTCCTCCTCAATTTGTTGTGCATGTACCATGAGATGAGAGATGTCCATTTCATGAATGAGCATTACCGTTCAGCACTATTTAACCACCATTTCAGACACACCCGACACAAACTTAATCATCTTAGCCCTTGAATCGGCAACCATTGATGGAGCATACTTAAAGAATTGAGTGAACTTTAGAGAATATTACCTCACACTCATACTTCCTTGTCGAAGGTTAATGAACTCTAGAACCTTAGCTTCCCTCATCTCAAGGGGAAAGAACCTATCAAGAAATGCGGCCTTAAACTTCTCCCAATCAAGAGGACCCATATCTTCTGGTTTCCCTTCCTTCCATTATTTATATGAAATTTGAGCCACACCTTTCAATTGGTAAGAGGCCAACTCCGCCTTTTCCACCAGCGTAACTCCCATGATCTTCAACACCTTATAGAGCTCATTAATAAACTCTTGAGTATCTTCCTGAACTTTGGAACCATGAAACTCCGGAGGATTAATTCTTGTGAAGTCCCTCACTCTTGAAGCCACCGAATTCATATTTGAGCTTCCGGGAACCACAACCTTCCTATTGGATTGGGCTATCATGGATTTTGCAAACACTTGAAAAGCAGCCCTAATCTCTGCATTAGACACATGCTCGGCCAAAGGATCGACCGAAATTTGAGGAGCTTGGGGAGGATCTTCTTTTTCCTCATTCTCCCTCACATTCCTTCTAGCATAAGCTCTTCGGGTAGCCATATCCTGAAGAACATAAGATGAGGATTAGGAGAGAGACTTTATAGAGTTAAACTCTATCGCATGACTTAAGCGTAATGAAATAAGTGGAGTTTCCTAATCATCTTGTAGCCTTTCATTCATAAATGTGGCGCACTTCACACTCATGAACAAGACTATACTAGACGTGGCTTATGAGACATCCTAGGACCATTCAAAACCTTGTGCTCTGATTACCAAGTTTGTTACGACCCAGGGGTACCCCCTAGATGTAACATGGCGTATAGAACCCCGAAGGACTCCATAAAAGCCACTTATCCCTCGTAACATAAGAATTAGAACAATAAGAGTAAAAATAGTCCAAGTCCAAAATATTTTATAAACAAAAAGCAGAAGTCTAAACTTTTGTCTCAACATAGCCATCTAATACAATAGAATGAAATTTGGCCTAGCCCATACATCATGTCCAAAAGAGAAATACATGAATGAAACTAAAATAACAAAGTCTGTCCTCGTAGCGTGAGGACTCACCAAAGCTCGAGAATCAATCAAATCATTAACTAGCCACGAAACTGAGCACCATGAATATTGGACCCTATATTTGGGGAAAATGTAGGCAAGAGTATGCGTTAGTACAAAACAATGTACCAAGTATGATATCCATGCATAAAACATTTAAAATTATGATAAAAAGGGACATTTCATTTCATGACATGCAATTGACCAAGCTAAAACATAATATGAAAGAGTTATAAAACATAAGTCATAAATCATGGTCAATGCAAGCTAACTTCATCTTTAAAAGCTTTGAACTCATGTGTGATACTTCTTGAAGTAACCTTAGTTCATTATTAATTGTGGGGAGATAGCCTTAACCGAAATTAAGACCATGTGAGCTATAACATGATCCCCCCTGCTTATAAAAAGAGAGTCATTGTGATCAATTTTTTTTGAAAAATGGAAATGAAAAAGAGAAGTGATGAAATAAAGGGGATCCTCAATAAAGTGATTGAAAAGTCAAAGTTTGAGTTCTCAAATAAAAAAAATGAAAAGAACTTGAGAAGAGGTGATGATGATTGCAACTATGCTTTAAAAAGGTGAAGTCACTAAGAGAAATTGAGCATACCTTAACCCTCAGCCCCATTAGAAGCCTAAAAGACCCTTGAGATCTTCCATTAAATAGGTTGTGTGATGATTGGAAAATATGGGCCAACCTATGAGATGAAGCTTGCATGCATTTCTCTTTTGAGAGAGTGAGAGTTGCATTGATTCCTTATTTTTTGTGATGATTTTCTTTGTGAGAGCATGTAATCGTTCTTGATGTGAGGATACTTGAATGTATTTTTTGAAACATGGTCTTATATTAGAAAAGAAGCTAAAGTGAGCTTGAGCTTGTGTTGAAACTGGCTAGTCCATTTGAAGCTTTTTTTTATAGTGATTAAGTGTAGAATGTTATTGAGAGTGGTCTTGCAATGGAATTTGCATGTTAGCTCTCATTGAGTACTATTTTAGACACCCTTATTAAGCTAATTGTATTCTTGATTTACTTGAGGACAAGCAAAACATCAAGTTGGGGTGTTGATGAGTGGTAGATTGCAGTGATTTGAGGCCTAGTTAGCTCAATAATTAGTGTTCTCAATGCCTAAATATGTCCTATTCTGATAATATTTTGATGATTTACATCTATGAAGGCTAATGGACATGTCAAGGATGAATGTTTGAAACAACGAACAAAAATGCAAAAAGAAGTGTAAACTATACATTGATGATCGCCAAATAAGAAAGGTGGATCGCCTAGTGAGCATGACCTCGCCCAAAATGATAGTGGATAACACTTGTGTGTACTGAGGCAGGTCGGTGAACTCCAAAAAAAAGGGTGATTCACCAAATGACAAGGGCGACCTTGTTGACCATTGCTGAAATGGACAATGCAAGGAGAAAAATTGAAGCCTCAAAATGCGAACTAAGGTGGTACATGGTGATACATCAAATGTGAAAGGCAACTTGAATGAGCTGACCAACTGAGGTTCAAACACTTATATCCTAGAGCAAGAGAAGGTGAGCTGAAGCATGATTGGCGACTCGTCGAATGAACTCGGCGAGTCCGACTAAAATCGCCCAAAGGGTAGCGTGTTGAGATTTGGGCAAAATTTTGGAAAACTATAAATAGCCAAAAGAGAGAGAAACACAAAGTTTTTGATAGTTTTTTGTTTTTGTTCTTGGTGAGTTTAGAGTTGGTTAGTGAGAGAAACAACTTTATCTTTTGAAGAACACTCTCTAGTTTTTGGGGTTTTTTAACTTTGTTCTTGAAATTGACAAATTGAAGTTGGATTCAAAGTGAGTTTGCTTGTAATTTCTTAATTTCATGTTACCCATGACTGCTTTCATGAAAGATATAATTTCTTTAATTTTTGTGATGGGTGGCTAATACCCTAAGATCTAGGGGTGCAATTATGGGGTTGGGTGTTGATTTAATGTAGTGGGTACTGTGTTATGCTCTGTCTTGATGTTATTCATACATGAATTTGGGCCAATTAGCATATGGTTAAGGTTGCAATCTTAATTCCTACTTCTGATCTCCTGTCAATGCTCGAAAAAGATTAATTGGAGTGGGTAAATAGTCTGATAGTAGTAATTAAGGTTTGATATCCGTAACTTGCTTAAAAATAGAGTTTATGGGTAAGATATATTTGCTCTACTTCTTCATCGAAAGAGAAAGCAGAGTAAGGTATTGGGTTGTTTAGTATAGTATATTGATGAGACTGAAAGGAGATTCTATGCTATGAGATCAAAAGAAGATTAACGTCATTAAAGATGACCTAGTCTATTCATGAATGTTCATTACTATAGAGAAACACAATTACCCCTATGCGACATTGATTTCCAATCCACGCACCCTTAGATTGCTCGTTAACTCTTAAATTCATCGAAATCTTAGTTTAATTGTGACAATTGATAACCTAGCTAATCGTTTGATTAAACTGGTGGAATCATCCACCCACTTGTTTTTACTACTACAAATGAATGATTTTACAATTCGAATGTCTTGATAGAATTCTCTACGATATACAATTACCTATGGGATTCAACCCCGACTCTTAGTTGAGTATTTTAATTGACTACGATTATTGTCTCTTTTAATTTATTTTAAAGGGTACATTTTAGCGTTATCAAAGGTTTTAGCCTATCTGTGTGTAACTAATAGAGCACGAGTTTACATCTCGGCCTATTAGCTATGCTAAAGTGTAGTTTGGACACTAGTCGGGGTACAGTGCTATAGAATTGTTTGAAAAGTAGTTGTGACAATGAGGTTAATTAAATACTGCTGAACATATTACTGGATCATGTGGTGTACTAGGCTCGAAGGTCCGTTCCTTTTTGGAACATTGGATTTATCAACACACTACTTACGGGAATAGTAGATATCCCAAACATGTCTGGAGTTATAAGAGCATACTAAAGTTATGAAATAACTACACCCAATATTTTTCCTATAAACACATACAATAAATTTTATGATACCTTTATTGATTGAGAATCTAATGTCACCTAATCAAATAATGGATTTATCAACTTTTAGCTTTTCCACCATATGTTTCTACAAAATCTTTCCATAGAGTAACAGTTGTATGCTCCATGTTGGATTATCTGTTAGAAGAGTATAGAAAATAAATGACCATATCTCTATAGACAATAGAGTATGCATATTGCAACTTACAATTCATTTGTAACAATTTCTCTTCTTTTGCTATATTCTTTTTCAATGAGGGGATTCATTGTAACTAATACGCAAATAAAGTCTCAAAATAGATCATGTAAATTAGTGATAGCAATGATGTATTTGAGCAGGGAAGTAGCCGATAGTTCAGGTGAAATGTTACCGAATATAACGCCATTTGGTAGTTTATCAGCATGTTCCAATGATACCAAGCCATCAGAGAATTTGTGTGGTTAAACATCATGGTCAGTCTCCACAATGATTGTGTTGTCTGTAAAGGACAATTCGACCTCTTTATGCACGGAAGAGTAGTTGGTGTTGACCCGATCTTGGTAAGTCTTATTTGGCTTGAAGAAGTCCTTCCTTATTTCGATATGCTTATTAAATAGTATTTCTTCAATCTTTACCCCTAGTATTGAGCAGCAGGTGGTGGCATAAGTATAGTAACCATGAATGATAGTACAAGCAAAGTAAATGTGTCAATGTTAGTTTATCTTTATCTGCTAATAATATCGATCTAATAGTCCCTTCATGCCTTGAATTTTGTAAGGTATTATTGAACCCCTTCGTATAACTAAGACTTGCATCATCGAATCAATGTAGTGTTTTGATATCTTGTTTAGTGGTACACTCTATTTTTCTAGTTCCATTTCAGTTGCCCTGTGGGCTGATTGCGGATGGTTACTAGTGCATAGGTAGAAGACAGTGACAATGTTGAATATAGTAGTTGAGTAAGCACCACAACCTGGTGCTGCTAGTTACTTTTCACATTTTATGGCAAATAATAAATAGCGTAAAGTATAAAGGGATTAAGTGTAACCTATGATGAGGGTCGGTGTATGCTAATCACCTGCTAGAAGTGGAGAAAGTTATATTTCAGGCAATCATAAGCTTATCAATGAGATAAAATTTACAGAAAGGATAAGGTTCGCAGTAACAATAGATTGAAAAAATGTACTTAAAATGGCAGGGCAGTGTTTGTGCTCTACCAAACAAATAATAGTCCGAATATTTGTTGCTCCAAGTTGAAGAACCTAAGCCGAGGAGTTTCTTGTACATGCTATTTTTCTGGCAACATTTCATATGTGATTTGAACCTTGTTTTCTAGTTTCATGATACAGTGATAAATTTTACGGGAGAATGTAACAACTCAGCAAAAAAGAGGAACAGAGTGGAGGATGCAGCTTTGCAATATTTTTAGCATTTTGTATTTTACTTTATAGAGTAGAATATGTTAGTGGGATGAAACCGGTGAGTGAGCAGAGTTAGAATGGGCATGTGTTTATGTATTAAGTAGTTAGGTGATAACTTACAACTTGTTAGCGGTATGGGGGATGTATGCGATGCGTAAACCTATCTTTAAATGTGTTTCTCGGGCTGAGGAAATTTGTTTTTGCAAAGAATCTTCTTGTACAGGAAAAATGATTAAAACACTGAAAGAGGTGTTAGGGTTTTGCCCTGATTTTCTTACCTTATTTGAAGTTTATTTTTTCCTTAAGGAAAAGTCAAAGTATTACCATAAATGCTTGAACTTTTTTTGAAAGAAAACTATAATTTTCTTCCATATTTGATTTATTTTTTCCTTAGAGGAAAAGTTTGAAGATCCCTATTCTCATAACTTAAAATAATAGCATCCACAATGTAGTCGTTTAGAGACTTTTGTTTATGGAGACATTATTCTCTCAACAGTTATAATATTTTTCTTTTATATTAGTTTTCATATAATAATATTATGTCTTTTAGTATAGTTTTATACGTCATCTAATTTATCACCGTCTTGATATGCAATTGTAAGCTTCCGCATGACGCCCTAATCAATTTCGAATCCAACAAGAGAAGGGTTGTTTTGCTATGGCATTACATTTGAATAAGCAAGGGTAACAATGCGTACCTATTCAGTAAATGCAGATATTGGTTTTCTGATGGGACACAACAGTTTGCGCTTGATTGCTTTAAAGAGTGAAACGTTAGGGGTTGTGTCTGTTTGGGAATACATGTACAATGGCGTCTGTTTAAAGTGCAGGCGAGGAGAAGTGGTGACTCTTGCGAAGAAGGTTCGCAGCCTGGGGTGCTGAAGTGTGGGGAAAAAGCCAGTGAAGTTAATATTAGGTCTTTTTAGATAGAGATATTTTAGTAATTTGACTATCGGTCTTTTTAGAAAGGGGTATATTAGTAATTTGACTTTCAAGTTTTGGAGTTCATGCTTTGGGAATATAAAAGTTCTTCTTGAGAAGAAGCCCATGCTTCTTTTGTTGAAATAAGGACAAAAAGTTTGATTCGACATTTCCTAAGAATCAACTTAGTGAAATCCCCTATTTCGTATATCGGAAAAATGAATGATCTGTCGGGGTTAGGATTGCTCTCTGATAATGGATCATATTATACCAATATCAACCCCTTTTCTGCCATTTATTCCTATTCCAAGGCAAAAATTCAACAATCTCTTAACCAACCTCAAGGAACTATTCATATGTTGTTGAATAGAAATAAGGAATGTTAGTCGTTGATAATTTTGTCAGCAGCCATTTGTTCTCGAATGGAGCCATTCAAAGATGTAAAATATGGGGGAAGTGGTGACTCTTGCAAAGGAGTTTGCAGCTTGGGGTGCTGAAGTGTGGGAAAAGAGCCAGTGAATTTTACATTACGTCTTTCTAGATAGGGGCAGTTTAGTAATTTGACGCTATGTCTTTTAAGAAAGGGGTAAATTAATAATTTGACTTTCAAGTTTTGGCCTTATGCTTTTAAGGTAGTACGATTTATTTATTTATAAGAAAGAAAAAAAATCCATCCATCATATATATAGAGAGAACATATCTTCCTTTTAAATATGTATATTATATATTCTTACTATGCATAAAATAATTATAAGAAATAAAATAATATGAAATATATAAACCTACACTAAAAGGAAAAAAGAATAGTAAATTACTTACTTGTTAAAGATTTGTTTTTGTGAAAACATGTAGTAAAGTAATCATTACAGTTATTTGTGTGTACACTACAAACACTAACTATCTATATTCAGTTTTACTATCTGAAAAGCTTAAAGACCGACATTCACTTTTTTTTGTTCTATATAAAAGACTTTATATGTTAAACATTTATTAGAAACAAAGAAAAGAAAATAAGATCCCCTGCTTCTATTCTAAATATGTCACTATAATGCTCTAGACTTTTGAATAAATAAGATAGGAATAGATTTATTTCTTCTGATTCTAATGAATGGGAGAAAGAGAATTTTACCTAACATGTGGTGTTAATGCTTGTTTGAGAATTTTACCTAACATGGATATCACCATTAACACTTCCAGTGGTAGGGGACATACCATTGTGTTTTCTCCATGTGTTATCAATAGGTTGTATGAAACCCCTGATTTGGATGACACAAACTTGCACACTTTACTTTGCAATCCAATGTGAGACAAGATTCATCCTGATCTGTGCGGACTTGGAATTGACAGGAATATTGATTCACATGGTCAAAGAGATCGGTTTCCAACTAGAAATCTCAGTTTAGTGGCCAAGATATGGATGCTATTTTTGAGTTCTATGTTAGAACTAAATAGAAACACCTATGAAATTCGCCCAAGGAGGGCTCGCTGGTTCTACGCAATCATGAAGCTCTATCCTATCAACATTCGTAGAATTATACATTAAATTATGAAATGCTGTCGAACAAAGAAATCTGTGAAATCCTTGTATTTTGGTTCATTAATTATCCAGTTGATCAAAGAATTCGGAAACCCACCAGCTCTGTGTTGTTCATCATGTATTCCAAAGATACTTAGAACAAAAACTTTGAAGAACTTTATAAGAAACAACAAAGTTTAAAGAGTATTCAAAACTAGAAAATTAAAACCAGTAGAGAAAATATAATCAGAAAAAGATTAGAAACAATATACAAAATATTTTTCCCAAAGAAGAAAATCGAGTCCACTGAATGTATAGTGTCTGTTAAAGAAAATAATTCCCCTCAAGTACCCGAGGTTATTGGAATATATCCTTCCAGGAAAGAACGATCTTACTCACTAGTGTATCGGTACCTATAACCATGGTGTCAGTGAACCACTCAACGGCATTAAAGTACTCTTAGAATACTAGATTTAGTAGTAATAGAGGAAGTCCAGAAAATTGGGTTTTTTTTAAATGAGAGGAAATCCCTCTATATATAGACAACAAATGGTATAGTGAAAAAGTTTTTATTGTCACGCCCCGAGCCTACACCCTGGACGTGGCCGATACTCGAGATCCATCACTAGTCCCCAAGTGAACACTTGGCCTGGCTGACTACTTAGCAGAGACTTATTCAAGTAAAATAGAGACTCCAAATACCAATTTGACTCATATAGTCTCAAAACAGCTTAACTCAATAAATGTTTGAAAGTACTTAAATAAACAAAATTGATTAAGTCAAAGTCTCCAAGGAACATCAACAAGGGAAAAATAAGGAAATACTCCTCAACTACTACTGTCTATGAAGCCTCTATATAATACGATGGATATCGGAACATGACCCCGACAACCTAACAAGAAAAAAACAATAATGTGAAACCCTCCGGAAAGCAAAGAGGCTCACCAAAGTTAGCTAGAATGCAATAGGATCAATGAAGCGCCTGTTGATGACCCTGAACACCTGTATCTGAATCATAAATAAGATGCAGGTCAAATGATGTCTGTACATTGAATATATGAGCATGTAAGGGGAAAGCTGAAATATAAGCAACTAAACTGATACTCTGGGCAGACATACTCACCTCATCTCAACTCAAATGTTGAATAAAAAATCTGAGAGGCAATATATAAAGCTTTAAAAAGAATATATATTAACTGAATTTGTATAAAAATACAATAAAATACTTTTTTACTCTTATTTGGGAGATTCTCTAATCGACAACCATCACTATGAGCTACGTGGCTCAAAAGGGACCTCTTGAACTTTCCTCTTAACTTTACTTTGATTTGAAATGTGAACTTAAGAGCTATGAATAGGATATATAGGATCTTTTAATGATTAATGAAGTCTTCGATAGTTAGTATTAAAAAGAGAGCGAAGATATGATTTGAAGGAACGCATACAGAATGAAGAAATGGAGGGAAAAATGACCTAACGCCCCGGCGTACCAGTGGCGCGCTGCACCAGTCCCAAAAGTACTGGGGCTGCTTTGGGGCGCAATGCAGTCGCAGTGTGCCAGCCCCCCTGGCGCTATGGGGGCGCTTTGCCCCAAACCCGAGCCCAGAAAATATGATGAATTTTCTTCTCAATTTTGTCTTAACTCGTCCAGAATCGATTGGTTTCTTCCAAATTCCCTTTGATTCATAAACCCAACAAAAATAATTGAAAACCCACTCAATATCTACGAAGAAACACCACTCATTCGCAAAACCTTCATCTCAAGAACTCAAAAACCTCCATATTTAAAGAACGAGATTAAAACTCAAGAATTTCTCAAGAAAATCAATCATACAACTTCAACAACGAATTCAAGGATGAAATTATATGATTGGCATGAGGGAGAACAAACCCAACACGATGAGAGATTATATACCTCGAAGAACACTTGTTCTTTGTGCTAATCCTCAAGTTCTTGAAATAACGATTGAAACCCATCTTCTTTCTCCTCTTGAACTTGCTCTAAAATCCCTAAACGCTTTTGGAATGTCTAAATTAACTTAGAATTTGATTAGACCTTTAACTTGGTAGGGAGGGGTAAAACGTGGGTAAGCCTTTAGGGGTAAGGAAAATACCGAAATACCCTTTTCTTAAACGGATGAAAAGCCTTAACTAGAGAGGCTCCACTCAAATGGAAATAACTTCTTACTCCTAGCTCACAATTCAGCAACCTCGGCGGCGTTGGAAAAAAGACTCAAAGATCATCGTTACCTCATGGGCCACCTAACTCTTTATGTGCTGAAAGTTATGATTGTTTGAAGCTGACCCAAAACTAAAAACTGAAGTTTACTTGTACTAATCTCTAGTTGGCTTTTCGAAGTATGAGATGTTACAATATCTCCCACTTGGGGACATTCATCCTCGAATGAGATCACACTAAGCCAAAAAGGGAATGGGAAGCATCTAGTAACCCCAACTTAAGTAAACAACATGCAATTTACATAACTCACCATATTAATTTAAAGAGAACTTTATAAAGAGTTAGAAACCTTGATTTGGAATTTCTCCGGAAGGAAAGAGATATGGGTATCTCTTCTTCATATCCTCCTCAGCCTCCAAAGTAGCATCCTCAACAAATTAGTTCCTCCATAAAACTTTGACTAATGCAATGTCCTTGATTCTTAGCTTGCGAACCTGACGATCAAGAATCTGAATAGGTATCTCCTCATAAGATAGGATGTCCTTGATACAAATATTCTCAGTAGGTACAATAAGTGAAGGATCACCCATACACTTCTTCAACATAGAAATGTGGTACACCGGATGGACTGCTGCTAATTCTGAAGGTAGCTCCAAATCATAAGCTACGTTGCCAATTCTCCTTGATATCCAGTAAGGACCAATATACTGGGGACTGAGTTTTCCCTTCTTGCCAAATCTCATAACACCCTCCATGGGTGAAATCTTCAAATACATCCAATCATCCACCTCAAACTCCAAGTCTCTTCTCCTAACATCTATATAGGATTTCTGACGACGTTGTGCTATTTTTAACCTTTTGTGAATAATCTTCACCTTATCCATCGCTTCTTGATGAACCAAATCTGGTCCTATCAACTCATCTTTACCAACCTCGAACCAACCAATAGGAGATCAACATCTTCTCCCATAAAGAGCCTCATCAGGAGCCATTTGAATACTAGAGTGATAGCTATTGTTTTAAGCAAACTCTATGAGAGGCTAGTGGTCATCCCAATTACTTTTTAAGTCTATGAAACACGCCCTCAACATATCTTCTAAGGTCTGAATTGTCCGTTCTGCTTGACCATCAGTCTGAGGATGAAAAGCAGTACTAAGGTTTTTCTTTGAACCCAAACCTTTCTGAAAAGACTTCCAAAACTGAGCAGCGAATTGGGCATCTCTATCTGAAATGATGGACACAAGAACTCCGTGAAGTCGGATTATCTCTTGGATATATAATCTTCGGCTGAATTTGTTGTCTTTACCGACAAGAAATGGGCTAATTTAGTCATCCGATCTACAACCACCCAAATAGAATCATGCTGCCTGCGAGATCGCGACAAACCAGTAATGAAATCCATATTGATCATCTCCCACTTCCATACAGGAATAGCTATATTCTGAGCTATACTACCAGGCCTTTGGTGCTCTACCTTGACTTGTTTGCAATTTGGGCACTTAGCAACGAAATCTGCAATACACCTCTTCATACTACTCCACCAATAGACTTCCCTCAAGTCACGGTACATCTTTGTCAAATCGGGATGGATCGAATATCTGGAGCTATGAGATTTCTCCATGATTGTCTCTTAGAGCTCATCCACCTTTGGAACACACAATATTCCTTGATACCTCAACACACCATCTCCCCCTTGTTCAAAATCCATCACCTTTTGCTTATAAACATTTGCTTTTAATTCAAGGAAAACAGGATTTTGGTCTTGTATCTCCTTCACTTCAGACACTAGTGATGATTCAGCCCCATTCATCACAACAACTCCAACTTCGCTGGAATCCAATAGACGGACTCCTAATCGGGCAAGTATATGAACATCTTTAGCCAATTCTTTATTTCCTTCCTAACCATGGGTAGTACTTCACATAAATAACCTGCTCAAAGCATCATCAAGTACAACATTAGCTTTACCTAAGTGATAGAGGATACTCGTGTGGTAATCCTTGAGTAACTCTAATTACCTTCTATGTCGGAGATTAAGCTCTTTCGGACTGAAAACATACTGAAGACTCTTGTGATCGGTGAACACATCTACATGAACACCATAGGGGTAGTGACGCCATATTTTCAAAGCAAATACTACCGCAGCCAACTCGAGATCATGAGTTAGGTAATTCTTCTCATGAATCTTAAGTTGTCTGGAGGCATAGGCTATAAACTTACCATTCTACATCAATACACAACCAAGTCCCACTCTAGATGCATCATAATAAACAACAAAGCCTTTTGTACCCTCTTGTAGGGTCAACACTGGGCAGTAGTTAACATGGTTTTCAATTCCAGAAATCTTTTCTTACAATCTTCGGATCAGTGAAACTTTACTGTCTTCTGAGTCAACTTTTACAACAGGGATGAAATAGATGAAAACCCTCGAAAAACCTTCTATAGTAACCAGCTAATCCCAAGAAACTCCTAATATTAGTTTGAGATGTGGGTCTAGGCCAATTCTTCACTGCTTCAATCTTCTGAGTGTCAACTCGAATCCCTTCACCAGATACAATATGGCCTAAAAACACCACAGACTCAAGCCAAACTCACACTTAGAAAATTTGGCATACAACTCTGAGATGATTCTGAGATGACTAGCATGATCATCCTCACTCCTCTAATAAATTAGGATGTCATCAATAAACACGATATAAACCTGTCAAAATATTGCTTAAACACTCTTTTCATAAGGTCCATGAACGTTACAGGAGCGTTTGTCAACGCAAATACATAACAAGAAACTGATAATGACCATAACAGTTGCTGAATGCTGTCTTCAGAATATCACTCTCTTACTTTCAACTGATGATAGTCAAATCTGAGGTCTATCATAGAAAAACAAGTGGTGCCCTGGAATTGATTAAAAAGATCATCAATTTTCGGAAGAGCTATTATTTATAGTTACCTTGTTCAACTGACGGTAGTCAATACACATCCTTAGAGAACCATATTTCTTCCTTACAAATAAGACCGGAGCGCCCCAAGGTGAGACACTAGGTCGAATGAAACGTTTAAAAAAAGATCTTTCAATGCTCTTTTAACTATTTTAACTCAGCTGGAGCCATTCTATATGGCGGAATGGAGAAAGGCCGAGTATCAGAAGAATGTCTATGATGAAGTCTATTTCACTCTCAAGAGGGACTACGGGAAGATCATCTAGAAAGACCTCTGGAAACTCCCAATTGGAATCAACTGAATAGGTGGTGTCTCAATAATAGAGTCATTAACTCAGACTAAGTGATAGATGCACCCCTTAGAGACTAACTTTCTGGCCTTAAGGTATGAAATGAAAGGACCCTTAGGCACAGCTGAACTACTCCTCCACTCTAAAACTGGCTCATTAAGAAACTGAAACTTGACTACTCGAGTTCTACTATAAATTGAGGTATAACAAGCATGAAGCCAGTCCATACCTAGAATAACATCAAAGTCCACCATGTCTAACTCGACTAAGTCAGCCATGGTGTCCTTGTGATTGACAGAGATGGTACAATCACGATAAACTCTTTTTGCTAGAATAGACTCATCAAAAAGTATGGAAATAATGAAGTGCTCAAAAGGTCATTCTAGAAGAATATCGAACCTGATAGCTACATAAGGACTCGCACCTGGATCAAGTAGTGCGTATACATCAAAAGTAAAGACTTTGATCATACCCATGAAAACATCTGGCAAATTCTCCTACTCTTGGCGGCTAATGATAGCATACATATGATTTGCTCCTCCTCCTTCCCCTGAAGTAGCTCCTCTTGGAGCAGCTCTACCTACTGGAGCCGTTGAAGAAGATTGAGCTCTATTGCCCCCATTACCATTACCCTGCCTTCTCTTAGGGAACTCTCTTATGAAGTGATCTGTCTGCCCACACTTGAGAAACCATTGGAGCCATCACGACATGCTCCTGGGTGGTTCCTACCGCACTTAACACATGTTAGAGTCCAATTAGCCCTTTGTGCCACACTAACCTTAGACTGAGTAGGTATAGCTCTGGAATTCTGGGAGTCCTGGTTCCTGAAATCACCTTTGTTCTTTGGTGCAGGTGCACTAGATGATGATGGAGCAGGTCAAGTTGGCCTTTGTTGAAAAGATGATCGGTTCATATTTCCGGTCTTCTGTTGTCTGGACTCATGACCTGTTGTCTTCGCCCTCTTACTTTGGAACTCTTCCGTATCTTTCAGCTTATCTTCCTCGTCCTGCTGCACAAACATTATAAGCCTAGCCATGTCCATGTTTCCTATCAGCATAACTGCCTTACCCTCCTTACTTGACAAGCGAGACAACCCAGGCACAAACAGACTCATCCTGCTTCTCATATTTGCCACCATCTTCGGAGCATAACGGGACAACTGGGTGAACTTGAGGCTGTACTCATGCACACTCATGGCCTCCTGTTTAAGATTAAAAAATTCTCTCACCTTTGCTTCCCTTAGATCATGGGGAAAGAAGCGCCCTATGAAGGCACCTTCAAAAACACTCCATCTCACAAGTGATGCCCCTTCAGCCCTGCTATTTTTCCATTGGTCGTACCAAATTCTAGCAAGACCCTTGAGTTGGTGTGCAACTAATTCTCTTTGCCCTCCTGCGGGGCGGCATGTCTCAACCTGCTACTTTTGGTCTAGCCATATCTGCACAAAACACCAAAAAGAGTTAGAATAAATCCAAGAAAAGTGCAGAAAAACAGGCTGCAGAAAGACTCGCCGAACCGGTCGGCGAGTCACCGAATCACTTTGGTGAGCCAGATCGGGCTCGCCAAAAGGATTGGCTCAAAAATTTCCTAGAAAATTCACAGGTCGGCGATAGGTAGGACCATTCGGTGAATCACCGACATCATTCGGCGAGCTCAGACTAGCCCACCGAAAGTTACGGTATGTTTTAGGGATTGGGGCAGCAGAAAGGGCGATCAGGATTCTCGCCGAAAGTTACAGAATCAAAATCAACTAACCCAAGAAATTAAAGGCGATCAAGGGGGATTTCAGCGAACCGCCGAGTAGTTCGGTGAGCTAGACCCAGCTCGCCAAACTGCCCAACGTGCCTATTTTCAACCCCAACTCTCAAAATCAAACCCGCAGCCCCGAAAACAAAATCAAACCACATACTAACTCAATTAAGCCCAGACCTATATCACCCATGCCACCGGGGTACTCAGACTTCCCCCGGTTTGGCCAAAATTGGTCATTTGATGACTTTAGCCTTTAAGAATGACGTCAAACGCTCCATCATTGGGCAAAGCACATCATTTTGCAAAAAATGGGTTACTCAGACTTCACCTGACTAGACGAAACAAAGATTTTACACAACCCACAAGATTACAATCAACTTTAAAGAATGAAAATCAGGGAAACAACAATTTAGGCAATTTAGGCACGATTACAAAATTAAAATTAGCAAACTAGCACACATTAATGATTTCAAAGAGGCCCAACACACATCAATGGCATTTAAACAATTTGTAATCGAGTAAAACCGCTATTTACGAGTTTGGGGTTAAGAAAATCAACCTTTATGCCGAAATATGATTTTGTAATGCTAGGCGGCAAAGAATTCCTTCTCCAAACACTAGATCAACGATCAAAAAGAGATAAAATGCAAGAATGAACAAAAACTAGAGTGCGGGTTTGACTGTATGAAGTTAAAAATGAGGGAATATGAAAGAGTTTGAAATTTTAAACCTTTGGCCTAATTCGCGCCTTTTCGGTGATGTTAGTCGTCCACGCTCACCCACTCGGCGACACGCCGGGTGGGTACTTATCTCGCCGAGTTTTACAGGACCTCCAATTAATTTGGGGGTTCAAATGGTGGACAAAGTCGGACTCGCCGACCTCCTCGGTGAGTCGCCAACTTATCCATGAGCCCGTCGAGTTTTGCAGACTCCATCGTTATATTTTCTTGAGTCCAACGGCGGTCCAAGTCTGGCTCGCCGACCTCTTCGGCGAGTCACCGACTAGACACTTTGCTCGCCAACTTGCATATTTCAAACACATTCCACACTTCAACCTGCACGATCTACACATGTTATTCAAAATCAAAACACAAAGCAATAAATACTTGGGTGGCCTCCCAAGAAGCGCCTTAGTTAACGTCGTGGCACAACGCAACTAACCACTCCAGCTTCATTCTTGGGGTTTGCCATAGTATCACTAGGCAACCCCCCGTGTGGTCTGGGTTAAGATGCGAAGAAATCTGACCCATTTGGGTCTCCAACTTCTTGATAGAGACAGAATGAGAAGTCACTGTCTCGTTAAGGGTCGATACATCTTCCTTCATTTCCTTCAAAATTTTATCAGACCCTCCAAACCTTGGACTCATCAATCATCCTAGGTACTGTAGCCTCTAGCCTGGAGGCACGTACATCAGCAGAATGGGCTAGGTGCCCCATACGTAGCAGCATGGCTTGGATGAGTGGAGGTCGGGAAGCAGCACTAGCAACGGACCTAGGAGGCAAGGCAGCAGCAGAAGAACTCGGAGTAATGGAAGGGGCAGAGCTAGAAATACCTGAAGGCCAAACCGCCGGAGTAGGCAATACTGCCTCTGCAGGTAGTGTCTCAATATCAACAGCCGGGGATGTATCCACCGGGGCTGCCTTCTTCTTCTCAGCCTGATCCTTCACATACTCAGCCTCAATCCGCCGGATGTCAGTACATGAGGTGGGAATCACTTCCACGTCCTTCTTTTCATCACGAGGCACACGGGCTCATCTGCATAATTCGGTGATCAACTCCAGGAAGTGGAGAGATATTGGGTGCTGCATGGCCCTCATGGCCATCTCTTGTCCAAAGATCATACCTAAGTTGAGGCTTGACCCATCAATGATAGAACCAAGACATGCCTCTTTCGTGTAGTGGATGATAGTCTCATTCTGGGACGGCATGATTGAGCTGCTAATAAACCCAAACCAGAACCTCGCTGCCACATTTAGATCTTTCTTCTCTATCGGCACCCCGGCCTCAATCCACCTAGGAGTACCGTCTGAAAGGAGAGGAGCCAGCCACTTCTTCATGTCCTCTAAGGATTTTGTCTTGATTATGTACTGGTAGTCATCTGCAATGTTTTCAGTACATTCCCACACATAGTTAATATCATCACGGTCACACTTTACCTTCTTTCCCCAGACAACTACGTAGTCGACTGGTTTGAAGGTGGCAGCCTTCTTCTTCCCCTGTTGCACCAAAACTCCATAGGCAGTGTAGAACTCCCGGACCCAATTAGGAATGTAGGGACCCCTGTGTCTAGTAAAGATCTGAAACTATGCCTCTTGAGAGTGCTCCATATATCGGGGTACTTGTCCACAACACCATCTGTAGACAACCTCTTTCCTCAATGATAGTCCTCAGTCCCTCGGTGTTTAGTCTGTTGAGAGACCGGGGAGGAGGACCCGGTACAGGTGGTGCAGGGACCACAGTCTGCACTGAATCTGGGGGAAAAGTGGTCTCAGGCACCCGGATTCTAGATGAATCATGTATCCTTTTTGAGTGCATTTCATCTTGCCGGGCCAATAGCATCTGCTCATCCTTAGGCTGAGAGATATCAGCCCGAGGATCCCGGTGTTCCCCCTCACTTTCAGAAGTGGTAAGGTGATTCACGTAGACTCCCTCACTGTCGGAGCTGACTTCTGGTGATGCAGATGTGGGCACCTTGCCCTTTCCTTTGCCCTTCCCACCCATGGTAGGAAGTTTAGTTGCCTTTGCTTTGGATGCCGCTGCATCCTCATTGATGACGATTCCCTTTGCCGGTTTGCGGGGTGGCATGTCTCATCCTGATACGTTGAGTCTGGCCATTTCTGAAAATACATCAGAAAGAGTTAGAAAAATTTCAAGAAAAATGCAAAACTTAAGTTGCAGGAAGACTCGACGAACACGTCGGTGAGTCGCCGAACCAGTCGTCGAGTCACCGAGTCACTTAGGCGAGCCAGATCGCCTAAGTGAACTCGGTGAGCTCAGGCTCCCCGCCGAAAGTTACAGACTCCAACTAGCCAAATAATGAAATTAAAAGTGATTAAATGGGGACGTTGGTGAACCACCGAACCGTTCAGCGAGCTCGACCGAGCTCGCCAACCTGCCCAACGTGCCAATTTTCAACCCCAATTTCCAAAATCAAGCCCACAGCCCCTGAAACCAAAATCAAACACCTACAATATTTAATTAGGACCAGACCCATGCCTTTGGGGTACTCAGACTTCCCCCGATTTGGCAAAAATTGCCCAATCGATGACTTTCACCCTTAGGAATGGCGTCAAACGCTCCATCATCAGGCAAATTACTTCATTTGGCACAACTTAGGGGTTACTTAGACTTCACCCAACGAGACCCAACACAAAATAACCGCAACCCAAAAATTTAAAGTCAATTTTAATGCATTAAGAATGGGAATTCATCATTTTAAGCAAAATCGACATAATTACAAAACACAAAATAGGCACAACAATGCATCAAACACGATTTCAACACAGGCCAGCACACATCAATACTAAATTATCAAAGGCATTAGAGTTCAACTACTAATCTAGAGTTCGGGGTTCGGAAAACCAACCTTTATGCCGAATGAAGAATTTGATATGCTAGGCGGCAATGTCATCCACATCCAAACATGAGATCAAGAACAAAAAGCAAATAAACTAGCAATAATATGGGAAATCTAAAGTGTGGGTATCAGGTTATGGGGTTAGAAATAAGATAATATAAAGGATTTTGAAATTTTAAACCGTTTGGCCATTTAAAACCTTTTAGTTCGCGGCCCTTTTGGCGTTATTAGTCGATCATGCCGAACCACTCGGTGATGCGCCGAGTGGTGACTTACCTCGCCGAGTTTTACAGGACCTCCAGTTAATTTGGGGGTCCAAAAGGCGGACAATGTCGGGCTCGCCGACCTCTTCGGTAAGTCGCCGACTGGACTCTTGGCTCGCCAGCCTGCAACATTCTCAAACACACTCCACTTTCCAACTTGCACAATCAACACCTGTTATTCAAAAGTAATATTAAAAACATCAAAAAGTTAGGTTGCCTCCCAAGAAGAACCTTAGTTAACGTCGTGGCACGACAAAAATACCCAGTCAAGCTTCATTCTTGGGGTTTGCCATAGTATTACTAGGCAATCCCCCTAGTTGTCTTGGGTTTAGATGAGATGAAATTTGACCAATTTGGGTCTCTAGTAGCTTGATAGAGACGGAATGAGAGGTCACCGTCTGGTTAAAAGTTGATACATCTTCCTTCATTTCCTTCAACACTTTATCGGACCCTTCAACCCTGTTAAGAATGTGTGAGAGCATGTCTTCCGTACAGCCACCCTCAGAATCTTTGGGCTTTTAACGCTCATGGGGAGGCACATACCTATCCTTCTCCCCTTCTCTTTCCTTCCAAGAGCCGTTACGATCACGCCACTCTCAGTCACGGTCTCTCCAGTCCTCATCTCTATTCCAACCTTGATTACCAACCCGCCTTGGGTAGTTAGCACGATAACCTCCTCCTTGGTTGGCTAGGAAGTTCACTTCCTCGTTGTACAGAGCTTCAAACCTTTCATCATCAGGGCTCACTCCACCAACACCCACAACATTTACACTCTTTGAACCAATACCCATGATGTTCTTAGCCAAGATATCTTACTGTGTCATCATTTTAGCCATGTTCTGGTATCTCTCTTTATCTTTTTCGATCTGTTCTTTTGTCAATTTATAAGTAAGAGGAGAGACTTGGTCTTCTCGAGTGTACCATGCCCTGTTTATCTTGGTCTTGCAATCAAGGAGTTGGCAAGCTATCGTATAGGGCTGTTGCATTAAACCACCCAGAGAAAGTTGGTCAGCCACTCCCTTGTTCACTGAATCGAGGCTTCTATAGAAATATTGCAGCAGCACATAATCGGGAAGTCCATGAGTTGAGCATTGCAGCCCCATCTTCTTAAACCTCAGCCAAGTCTCATGGATTGGCTCACCTTCCAAACGCTTGAAGCTATGGATATTATCCCTAAGAGTCATCATCTTCAAAGGGGGAAAGAATCTCACTTGGAATGCGGTAATAAGCTCATCCCACGAAGTGATAGAATCGCTTAGCAACTCAGCCAACCACTTGCTTGCCTCTCCCATCAGAGAAAATGGGAACAACCTCAGCCAAACCGATTCTTGAGATATGTTCTTAAAGGAGAACGGTCCATAGACATCAACAAAATTTCTGATATGCTCATGGGGATCCTCATGAGACAAACCACCAAACAAACCCTTTGGTTGCACGAGCTACAACATGGTGCTCGTGATGTGAAACACAGCGTTCCCTTCAGCTGGTGAAAAAAATAGATGGCCACAACACCACCCATTTGGGCTGGGTCATTGACATCGTTGAGGTTGCTGATATTATCTTGGTGGCCCACTTGGCTACCATTACTTCCATTAGTGCTCATTTCCTCCTTTGTTTTAACAAGCAACACAAAACCAAAAACAAAAATTAGTAGATTCAACTATAGCTACAAAGATCACAATTCAACTTTAATAAAAGAATTTTAAACAACACCACCCCCCGGCAGCGGTGCCATTTTGATTAACATTTTAAACACACCTCATCCAATTCTAGGTGCGAACGATCGTTAAGCAGTATAAAACCCAACAATTGAGTTGGGGTCGAATCCCATAGGGAGCGGTACGTGTTCAAATTCAATTAAAAAGTACAAATATGATCTAACTAGCTATAGAAATAGATATTATCGGAAAAAGACATCAAATTAAAGGGGTGAAATTAAATGTCAATTGGGGGTTTTTGGTTTGAAATTACCAACTACAAGCAGTCAAATAGAAATGAGAAAACAATAAGGAGAGAGATTCTCGAGATGTGATTGATTATAGGCAAATTTTGATATATGGGTAATTGAAACTACTAGTAAACAGCCAAAAATCAGTGGGTAGGCTAGACTATAATTAAAATAACTTTCTCTCGAACATTTATTCCGCTTCAAGCGATTTCTCTCGAACATCAACAAGCAAAGCAATTAAGAACAGTCCATAACCTTAATGCATCTTCTCTCTCGAACAAGATGGCTAGAACTGGGTCTAGGATTCACTTTTTTGAGCTGAACCCAAATCAACCCAATACATATCATTAATCAAAAGATTTGGTTCAAAAACCTCTCTCTCGAGCAAACTAAGAACACAAAATTAGAACTGCATTTGCAACTACAATTCATAAATTAACCCACAGCTAATGATTAAATCCATTTCAAAATAACATTTAAACTAGTAATTAGCAATACCCATACACTAATTCAATCCATAATCACGTGATCACACCCCAAGAATTGGGTATTAGCCGAACATCATAAAAAGATAAAAACCGTTACCGAATCGATTAGCCATCAACTGGGTAAGAGGAATTCAAGCTTTACAATGCTTCAATTCGAATAAAATTAGAAACACACTTGTGAAATCTCCAAGTTGAGTCTCAAAACCCTCAAGTTTACTGAGAGAACTCAAGAGAAAACTGTTCTAGACTAAATTTGATGTCAAAAGATAGATAAAAAAATCGATACTAAATTCCATGTTCAAAATCTTATTTATATCTGCCAAATATAAGCCACGAAGGGATCTTTGGCAAAGTAAGTCGGGCTCACCGAACCACTAGGTTAGCCACTCTTTGATATCTTCCATTGCCTTTCCACCTTGACATTCAGCATCCTTAAGGTCTGTAACTTTGGGTGATCTATCTTAGCTTCATGGAACTACTCGGCGATCCGTCGACTACTCCTTTTCATCACCGACTTGGTTCTTTCCTTCAGGGCTTGGCACACTGGAACTTTAGGCGGTCTGATAGCCACTCGGCAATTCACCAAATGCCCTTGGCGATCACCAGACTTGCCTTTCTTCATTTCTTCAGTTTGTTTTGTTCCTTTTTCCATGTTAGTGTCCTTGTTTTGTTCCTCAATCCATGTACCTGAAAATCAAGGATTTATCATCAGTTTATGGCACAAATTAAGCATTTGAGGACACTAAACCTATCTAAATAAAGCCCTAAATGAGTCTAAATCTCAGACTCATCAGTCATCCTAGGTTTCGACGAAGGTTTTCCAGTCAAGGTTCCTCCAATGATCCTCCTAAGTTCAACAAAGATAGGGTGTCTAACCCTAAGAATCAAAGAGGGAATAGTAGTGGATCTTCATTGCCTATGTCTACTTTTGTTAGGTATTGAAAGAAGCACGAGGGTAAGTGCCTACCCGGCATGGATGGTTGCTTTAGTAGGGGTAGAAGTGGTCAGAAAATAAGGGATTGCCCGATTCTTATGTCGAAAGGAAGAGAGGGCAAGCAAGCTCGTCCTAGCAGTTCGGGTCCCAATGCTCCCAAGCGAAACCGATTCTATGCACTTCAGACTTGTTGTGAACAAGAGGGTTCTCCCGATGTGGTTATCGGTATGTTGAAAGTTTTCCAACTTGATGCTTATGCTTAACTTGATACCGGTGCTACCTTGCCTTTTTTGATGCCATATGTGGCTATGAGGTTTGATGTTCTTTCGGATGTGTTATTAGATCTTTTTCCTGTCTCTACACCAATTGGTGATTCTATTGTGGCTAAGAGGGTTTATAAAAAGTGTCCCGTTTCCTTGTCCCATAGAGTAACTCTTGTTGACTTTGTAGAGCTTGATATGCTAGATTTTGCTGTTATCATGGGTATGGATTGGTTGCACTCATGTTATGCTTCTATCAATTGTAGAACTCGTGCAGTCAAGTTTTAGTTTCCGAATGAGCCAGTCCTAGAGTGGAAAGGGGGAAATTCTATGCCTAAGGGTCTGTTTGTCTCTTATCTTAAAGCTAGAAAGATGATTTCTAAGGGTTGCATTTACCATCTAGTTAGGGTGAGGGATGTGGATTCTGAAACCCCTACTCTTGAGTCGGTCCTCATTTTTAATGAGTTTCCGGAAGTGTTCCCAGATGATTTACCCTGTATTCCTCCCAAAAGGGAAATAGACTTCGGTATTAACCTTCTCCCAGATACAAAACCTATTTCTGTTCCTCCTTACCATATGGCTCCAGAAGAACTTAAGGAATTGATAAAACAATTGAAGGATTTGTTGGATAAGGGTTTCATTGACCGAGTATCTCTCCATGTGGTGCTCCTATTTTGTTCGTTAGAAAGAAGGATGGTTCTTTTCGTGTGTGTATAGACTATCGGCAGTTGAACAAAGTGACCCTTAGGAATAAGTATCCTCTTCCAAGGATAGATGATTTATTTGACCAACTTCAAGGAGAAAGTTACTTTTCTAAGATTGATCTTTGATCGGGTTATCATCAATTGAGGGTGAAAGAAGATGACATTTCAAAGACAGCTTTTTGAACTCGGTATGGTCATTATTAGTTTTTGGTAATGTCGTTTGGGTTGACTAATGCTCTGGCGGCGTTTACCAGAAAGGACTGATGGTTTTGTTGTTTATTGTGATGCCTCAGGAATTCAGCTAGGGTATCTGCTTATGCAAAATGGGAAAGTTATTGCCTATGTCTCAAGGTAACTTAAGATTCATGAGAAGAATTATCCTACCCATGACCTTGAATTAGCGGCGGTGGTTTTTTCCTTAAAGATTTGGAGGCATTATTTGTATGGTGTTCATGTAGATGTGTTTACCGACCAAAAGAGTTTGCAATATGTGTTTCATAAGAAAGATCTAAATCTTCGCCAAAGGAGGTAGATTGAGTTATTGAAAGATTATGACATGAGTGTTCTCTATCACCCCAGTAAAGCTAATGTGGTGGCGGATGCTCTTAGCCGGTTATCCATGGGTAGTGTGGCTCATATTGAAGAAGAAGAGAAAGAATTGGTTTGAAATGTTCATAGATTGGCCCGATTAGGTGTTCAGTTAGTGGACTCCACCAAGGGTGGTGTTATGGTTCACAATGGTTTCGAATCGTCTTTTGTGGCGGATGTGAAAGCCAAGCAAGGTCTTGATCCAATTTTTGTCGAATTAAAAGAAGCGATGCTTAAGAAGTCGGTAGAGGCTTTCTCCCAAGGGGGAGATGGTGTACTTAGGTATCAAGGTCATTTGTGCGTTCCAAATGTTGATGACTTGAGGGAGCAGATCTTGACAGAAGCCCATAGTTCATGGTATTCCATTCACCCGGGTGCCACCAAGATGTACCGTGATTTATGAGAGGTCTATTGGTTGAATGGGATGAAAAAGGATATTACGGTATTTGTGGCTAAGTGTCATAAATTCCAACAAGTGAAAGTTGACCATCAGAAACTAGGAGGTTTGTCCCAAGATATTAGCATTCCTACTTTAAAGTGGGAAGATTTGACCATGGACTTTATAGTTGGTTTGCCTCGCACCCAGCGACAACAGGTCTTGATTTGGGTTATAGTAGATCGGATGATGAAATCGGCTCATTTCCTTCCCGTCAAGATTTCCTCTTCGACGGAGGACTATGCCAAGTTGCACTTAAGAGAAATGGTAATGTTGCATGGAGTGCCTTTGTCCATTATTTCCGATAGTGGTACCCAATTCACCTCTCAGTTTTTGAAGTCTTTCCAAAAGGGTCTTGGTACTCGGGTTAAACTTAGTAAGGCCTTTCATCCCCAAACCGATGGACAAGCGGAACGTAATATCCAAACTTTGGAAGATATGTTAAGAGCTTGTGTGATTGATTTTAAAGGTAATTGGGATGACCATTTTCCATTGATTGAGTTTGCCTATAATAATAGCTATCAAATGAGTATATATATGGCTCCATTTGAGGCATTATATGGTAGGAGGTGTAGATATCCTATTGGATGGTTTGAGGTGGGTGTAGTTGATCTCATAGGTCCCTAGTTGGTACATGAGACCATAGAGAAAGTTTGACTTATTAGAGAAAGGTTAAAAATGGCTCGAAGTTTGAAAAAGTCATAAGTCGATGTAAGAAGAAGGGATCTTGAGTTTGATGTTCCTGATTGGGTTTACTTGAAAATTTCACCCATGAAGGATGTGATGAGGTTTGGTAAGAAAGGGAAGCTTAGTCCCCGATATGTAGACCCATATAAGATTTTGAGACGTATTGGTAAGGTTGCTTATGAACTACCTTTGCCTAATGAGTTGGCATCGGTGCGTCCAGTTTTCCATGTCTCTATGTTGAAGAAATGTATTGGTGATCCGACATCCATAGTTTCCTTAGATGGTTTGGGAGTTAAGGAGAATCTTTCTTATGAGGAAGTTTCGGTTGAGATTTTAGACCGACAAGTCAAGAAGTTGAGAAATAAAGAAGTTACTTCCGTGAAAGTGTTGTGGAGGAATTAGTTAGTTGAGGGTGCAATCTGGGAGGCCGAGGCCGATATGATGTCCCGATATCCTCATCTATTTCCTTCTACTCCTACTCTAGCTTGAGGTAATGAGTTCCTTATGGTTTGTTCTTTGTTTTTGAGTCATGTGTCTTATATGTTTCCATGATTTCCTTACTATGCATGATTTATGAAAAGTTCAATTTTTGAGAAAATGAGTCAAATTGATTGATTTCTACATATTTATTTGCACATGAGTATGAATTGCATGCAGAGGGTAATAAGGCAATAAGGCCATAACAGCCTTATTGTTGCAATGTAAGAAGAAGGAATCTTGAGTTTGATGTTCATGATTTGGTTTACTTGAAAATTTCACCCATTAAGGGTTTGAGGAGGTTTGGTAAGAAAGGGAAGCTTAGTCCCCAATATGCAGGTCCATATCAGATTTTGAGACGTGTTGGTAAGGTTGCTTATGAACTAGCTTTACCTAATGAGTTGGCATCAGTGCGTCCAGTTTTCCATGTCTCTATGTTGAAGAAATGTGTTGGTGATCCGACATCCATAGTTTCCTTAGATTGTTCGGGAGTTAAGGAGAATCTTTCTTCTGAGGAAGTTTCGATTGAGATTTTAGACCAGCAAGTCAAGAAGTTGAGAAATAAATAAGTCACTTCCGTGAAAGTGTTGTGGAGGAATCAATTAGTTGAGGGTGATACTTGGGAGGCCGAGGCCAATATGATGTTCGGATATCCTCATCTCTTTCCTTCTACTCCTACTCTAGCTTGAGGTAAGGAGTTCCTTCTAGTTTATTCTTTGTTTTGGAGTCATGTGCCTTATATGTTTCAATGATTTCCTTACTATGAATGATTTATGAAAAGTTCAAGTTTTGAGAAAATGAGTCAATTTGATTGATATCTACATGTTTATGTGCACATGAGTATTAATTACATGAAGAGGGAAATAAGGCAATAAGGCAATAACAACCCGATTCGAAAGAGGGCAATAAGGCAAAATTCAGCAGGTTACAGGTACCAGCCACAGAGGCCAACCACGGACCGTGGGTATGGTTCGTGGACTGGTCACCCCCAAGACCCTCAGAAGGCCCAGGACCACGGCCTGACCAACGGACCGTCAGTCAGACCAGGATCTGTGGTTGGGGACCATGGTTTACTGGCCATAATTCAACCTTCTGACCACGAACGGCGGTCGTACAGGACGGCCCGTCGTTCTGACCACGGTCCGTCATCAAAGGTCCTTGGATGACGGGTCGGTAGTTAAGTTTAGGGGTAGTTGGGTCTTTTCTAATTATGTTATTCCTATACTACGTTGTTTTACCCTTCAGTATGACCCCTATATAAGTGGTTTCAACCCCCAAATTAGCCCATTCACTTCATTCTCGACAAATTCACCAAAATGAAGAACTCTCAAATAATTCTCTCTCTAGAAAGCTTGAAGAAGAAGGATTCAACCTAGGGTTTCAAGTCAACTCTCAATTTCTCCATTGAAGATTAGCAATTGGCTTCAAGGTATGATACTTTTCATCCATGGATTCCTTTCATTCATGGAGTTCTCAAATTCCTCTATTTTCAAAGATAGAATTTCCCAATTGAGTTAGGGAATTCTTCAATTGTGATGGGTTCTTTTGATTATTGATTTAAATGATTGAATTATGATCTCTTATGCATGAATTGTTGAAATACTACGATTTTATGATGATTTTCCCCATGAACCCATGTAATCCCCATGTTTTCAAGTTATGAACATATGATGTGGGATTTTTATAATAAAGGAAGAGTTATATGAAATTAACCATGTATTGATAGATCTACATAAATTTATAATGAAATTCATAGCTAACCCATGTTTTCTAAATGTTGAAGATTGAAAGTGGGTTTTGACCTTGAAAGGTAAATTATGGAACTATGCATGTTCTTAAGAAATCTATGCAAATGTTTTACGGATGCTTTGAGAGTAAAGTATCAATGATAATGTTGATGTTGTGTTGTTGAAAGGATTTTTCTCATATACACATGAAAGCATGATGTGAAAGGTTTTCTCACATAATAAGTATTCTAAGGTTGAACGGTCTTCTCACCTAATTGAATTAAAGATTAAGAGCTATCCGAATGAAACCTAGCTTGGATTGGTTATGAATGACACCTTTCCATGGATGATGACTTAGCTTGGATTGGCAAGATGACGTGCCCTTCCATGGATAATAAAGTAAGAAATGACTATTCCATGGGATTTATGCTTAGCACCGAGAGGATATTAAGATGGAAACTATCCCGTTAGTAGAGGCTGGATTTATAGTAACAATCTCCTTATCCCTTACCTATGTGCCTCCATAGGATGATTGTATAGATAGACATCAGCTAGTAGATCCACCTAAGCTAGAAGTTATGGTCCTTACCTTGGCAAGTAGGACAACCCTTTTGGATGTGGTAGACACCGGGGGATCATGTAATAGCTCACATGTTCTCTTTGTCGGTTAAGGCTAATCCCCCACATTAATAATGAACAAAGGTTACTTCAAGAAGTCGCTCATTTGTGTTCAAAGGTTTCAAATGATGTTAGCTTCTATTGACGATTGTTTTATAACTTATGTTTCCTAACCCTTTTATATCATGTTTTAGCATGGTCAATTGCATGTCATGAAATGTCCTCTTTTAGCATGTTTTAAATGATTTATTCATAGCTATCATACTTGGTACATTGTTTTGTACTACCGCATACTCTTGCCTACATTTTCCCAAATGTAGGGTCCGACAGTCAGGTTTCTCAGTTTCGTGGCCAGTGGTTGACTTAGAGGTTTCCGTGCTTTGGTGAGTCGTCATGCTTGGAGGACGGATTTACATTGTTTCAGTTTACTTCTTGTATTTTAGTTTTGGACATGATGTATGGGCTAGTCCCAATATCTTTCTATTGTACTAGATGGCTAATGAGACAAGTGTTTTAGACTTCTGCTTTTCTTTTATAAAAACTATTGGACTTGGACTGTTGTTTTACTTCTTTTGTTCTATTTCTTATATCATGAATGCTAAGTAGCTTGTATGGGGTCCCTCGGGGTCCTATACACCATGTTACATATAGGAGGTACCCCTAGGTCGTGACAAACTTGGTAATTAGAGAACAAGGATTAGAATGGTCCTAGGATGTCTCATAAGCCACGTCGAGTAGAGTCTTGTTCATGAGTGTGAAGCGCGCCATATTTATGAATGAGAGGCTACAAGAGGATTAGGAAACTCCATTTCTTTCATTTCTCTAAAAGTCATGCGATAGAGTTTAATTCTATAAAGTCTCTCTCCTAATCCTTATCTGATGCTCTACATGATATGGCTACTCGAAGAGCTTATGCTAGAAGAAATGTGAGGGAGAATGCGGAACAAGAAGCTCCTCCCTAAGATCCTCAAGTTCTGGTCGATCATTTGGCCAAACAAGTGACTAATGCGGAGTTTAGGGCTTCTTTTCAAGTGTTGGCTCAAGCCGTGACGGCCCAAGCCAATAGGGAGGTTGCGGTTCCCGTGAACCCAAATGTGGGTACGGCGGCATCTAGATTGAGGAACTTCACTAGGATGAATCCTCCTGAGTTTGATGGTTCTAAAGTTGAGGAAGATCCTCAAGAGTTCATTGATGAGGTTTATATGGTCTTAATGATCATGAGAGTTACGCCGGTGGAAAAGGAGGAGTTGGCCGCTTAGCAACTTAAAGGTGTGGCTAAAATTTGGTTCAACCAATGGAAAGAAGGGACACCAGAAGTTGTGGTTCCTCTTGATTGGGAGAAGTTTAAGGCTGCTTTTCTTGATAGGTTCTTTCCCCTTGAGATGGGGGAAGCTGATGTGCTTGAGTTCATTAACCTTCGACAAGAAAGTATGAGTGTGAGGGAATATGCTCTAAAGTTCACACAATTCTCTAAGTATGCTCCAACAATGGTTGCCGATTCAAGGGCAAGGATGGGTAAGTTCATTTTGGTTGTGTCTGAAATGGTGGTTAAAGAGTGTTGTACCGCCATGCTCATTAATGACATGGAAATCCCTCATCTCATGGTTCATGCACAACAGATTGAGGAGGAGAAACTTAAGGAAAAGTCTAGGGAGGTAAAGAGGCTAAAACCGGTGATGGAAATTTCTCTCATGCAAGGTCTGATGGACATGGTCGTCCTAGGTTTCAAGAAAGGTTTTCCGGTCAAGGTTCTTCCAATGCTCATCCTAAGTTCAACAAATATAGGGTGTCTAAACCTAAGTATCAAGGAGGGAATAGTAGTGGATCTTCATTGCCTATGTCTACTTTTGTTAGGTGTGGAAAGAAGCGCGAGGGTAAGTGCCTAGCTGGCATGGATGGTTGCTTTAGTTGTGGTAGAAGTTGTCACAAAATGAGGGATTGCCCGATGCATTTCTAAAGGAAGAGAGGGCAAACAAGCTCCTCCTAGCGGTTCGGGTCCCAATGCTCCCAAGCGAAACTGATTCTATGCACTTTAGACTGTGGTGAACAAAAGGGTTCTCCTGATGTGGTTACCGGTATGTTGAAAGTTTTCCAACTTGATGTTTATGCTTTACTTGATCCCGGTGTTACCTTGTCTTTTGGGATGCCATATGTGGCTATGAGGTTTGATGTTCTTCCGGATGTGTTGCTAGATCCATTTTCTGTCTCTACTCCAGTTGGTGATTCTATTGTGGCTAAGAGAGTCTATAGAAAGTGTCCCATTTCCTTCTCCCATAGAGTTACTCTTGTTGACTTTGTAGAGCTTGATATGCTATATTTTGATGTTATCTTGGGTATGGATTGACTGCACTCATGTTATGCTTCTATCAATTGTAGAACTCGTGTAGTCAAGTTTCAGTTTCCGAATGAGCCTGTCCTAGAGTAGAAAGGGGGAAATTCTATACCTATGGGCCTGTTTGTCTCTTATCTTAAAGCTAGAAAGATGATTTCTAAGGGTTGCATTTACCATCTAGTTAGGGTGAGGGATGTGGATTCTGAAACCTCTACTCTTGAGTTAGTCCCCGTTGTTAATGAGTTTTCGGAAGTGTTCCCAAATGATTTACCCTGTATTCCTCCCAAAAGGGAAATAGACTTCGGTCTTGACCTTCTCCCAGTTACACAACCTATTTCTATTCCTCCTTACCGTATGGCTCCGACAAAACTTAAGGAATTGAAAGAACAATTGAAGTATTTGTTGGGTAAGGGTTTCATTCGACCGAGTATCTCTCCATGGGGTGCTCCAAATTTGTTCGTTAGAAAGAAGGATGGTTCTCTTCGTATGTGCATTAACTATCGGCAGTTGAACATGGTGACCATTAGGAATAAGTATCCTCTCCAAGGATAGATGATTTATTTGACCAACTACAAGGAGCAAGTTACTTCTCTTAGATTGATCTTTGATCGGGTTACCATCAATTGAGGGTGAAAGAAGATGACATTCCGAAGACGACTTTTCAAAATCGGTATGGTCTTTATGAGTTTTTGGTAATGTCGTTTGGGTTGACTAATGCTTCGGCGGCGTTTATGGATTTGATGAATAGGCTGTTTAGACAATACCTTGACATGTTTGTGATTGTGTGCATTGATGATATATTGATCAATTCAAGAAGTGAGACTGAGCATATTGATCATTTGAGGATCGTGTTGTAAATTCATAAGGACCAACAACTTTTTGCAAAGTTTAGCAAATGTGAGTTTTGGCTATGGTCCGTAGCTTTTCTTGGTCACATTATTTTAAGTAAGGGTATTGAGGTAGATCCGAAGAACATGGATGCGGTCAAGAGTTTGCCTAGACCTCTAATCCCTTCGGATATTATAAGTTTCTTTTGTTTCGCCGGTTACTATAGAAGGTTTGTTGAGGGATTTTCTTCAATCGCCTCCCCTTTGACGACTTTGACTCAAAAGAAGGCTAAATTAATATGGTCCGAAGAGTGTGAGAAGAGTTTTCAAGAATTTAAAGATAGACTTACTTCCGCTATGGTGTTGACTTTACCAGAAGGGACTAATGGTTTTGTTGTTTATTGTGATCCCTCGAGAATTGGCTTAGGGTGTGTGCTTATGCAAAATGGGAAAGTTATTGCCTATGCCTCAAGGAAACTTAAGATTCATGAGAAGAATTATCCTACCCATGACCTTGAATTAGCGGCGGTGGTTTTTGCCTTAAAGATTTGGAGGCATTATTTGTATGGTGTTCATGTAGATGTATTTACCGACCACAAGAGTTTGCAATATGTGTTTAATCAGAAAGATCTAAATCTTCGCCAAAGGAGGTAGCTTGAGTTTTTGAAAGATTATGACATGAGTTTTCTCTATCACCCCGTTAAAGCTAATGTGGTGGAGGATGCTCTTAGCCGGTTATCCATGGGTAGTGTGGCTCATATTGAATAAGAAAAGAATGAGTTGGTTCAAGATGTTCATAGATTGGCCCAATTAGGGGTTCAGTTAGTGGACTCCACCAAGGGTGATGTTATGGTTCACAATAGTTCCGAATCGTCTTTTGTGGTGAATGTGAAAGTCAAGCAAGGTCTTGATCCCATTTTGGTTGAATTAAAAGAAGTGGTTCTTAAGAAGTTCGTAGAGGCTTTCTCCCAAGTGGGAGACGGTGTACTTAGGTATCAAGGTCTTTTGTGCGTTCCAAATGTTGATGACTTGAAGGATCAAATTTTGACAGAAGTCAATAGTTTGCGGTATTCCATTCACCCGGGAGCCACCAAGATGTACCGTGATTTACGAGAGGTCTATTGGTGGAATGGGATGAAAAAGGATATTACGGGATTTGTGGTTTAGTGTCCGAATTGCCAACAAGTGAAAGTTGACCATCAGAAACCAGGAGATTTGTCCCAAGATATTAGCATTCCTACTTGGAAGTGGGAAGATTAGAACATGGAATTTATTGTTGGATTGCCTCGCACCCGGTGACAACATGTCTCGATTTGAGTTATAGTAGATCGGATGAAGAAATCGACTCATTTCCTTCTCGTCAAGGTTTTCTATTCAACGGAGGACCATGCCAAGTTGTACTTAAGAGAAATGGTAAAGTTGCATGGAGTGCCTTTGTCCATTATTTTCGATCGTGGTACCTAATTCACTTCTCAGTTTTAGAATTTTTCCAAAAGGGTCTTGGTACTCGGGTTGAACTTAGTACGACCTTTCATCCCCAAACCGATGGGAAAGCGGAGCGTACTGTCAAAACCTTAGAAGATATGTTAAGAGCTTGTGTGATTGATTTTAAGGGTAATTGGGATGACCATTTGCCATTGATTGAGTTTGCCTATAACAATAGCTATCAAGCTAGTATTGATATGGCTCCATTTGAGGCATTATATGGTAGGAGGTGTAGATCTCCTATTGGATGGTTTGAGGTGGGTGAAGTTGACCTCATAGGTCCCTTGTTGGTACATGAAACCATAGAGAAAGTTCGACTTATTAGAGAAAGGTTGAAAACGGCTCAAAGTCGGCAAAAATCATATTTCGATGTAGGAAGAAGGGATCTTGAGTTTGATGTTCATGATTGGATTTACTTGAATTTTTTTCCCATGAAGGGTGTGATGAGGTTTGGTAAGAAAGGGAAGCTTAGTCCCTGATATGTAGGCTCATATCAGATTTTGAGACGTGTTGGTAAGGTTGCTTATTAACTAGCTTTGCCAAATGTGTTGGCATCAGCGCGTCCAATTTTCCATGTCTCTATGTTGAAGAAATGTGTTGGTGATCCGACATCCATAGTTTCCTTAGATTTTTTGGGAGTTTAGGAGAACATTTCTTATGAGGAAGTTTCGGTTGACATTTTAAACAGGCAAGTCAAGAAGTTGAGAAATAAATAAGTCATTTCCGTAAAAGTGTTATGGAGGAATCAGTTAGTTGAGGGTGCTACTTGGGAGGCCGAGGCCTACATGATGTCCCAATATCCTCATCTCTTTCCTTCTACTCCTACTCTAGCTTGAGGTAATGAGTTCCTTATGATTTGTTCTTTATTTTGGAGTCATGTGTCTTATATTTTTCCATGATTTCCTTACTATGCATGATTTATGAAAAGTTCATGTGTTGAGAAAATGAGTCAAATTGATTGATTTCTACATGTTCATGTGCACATGAGTATGAATTGCATGAAGAGGGCAATAAGGCAATAAGGCCATAATAGCCTTATTGTTGGGATGAAAGAAGAAGGGATCTTGAGTTAGATGTTTATGATTGGGTTTACTTGAAAATTTCGCACATGAAGGGTGTGATGAGGTTTGGTAAGAAAGGGAAGCTTAGTCCCTATTATGTAGGCCCATATCAGATTTTGAGACATGTTGGTAAGGTTATTTATGAACTAGCTTTGCCTAATGAGTTTGCATCGGTGCGTCCAGTTTTCCATGTCTCTCTGTTGAAGAAATGTGTTGGTGATCCGACATTCATAGTTTCCTTAGATGGTTTTGGAGTTAAGGAGAATTTTTCTTATGTGGAAGTTTCTGTTGAGATATTAGACCGGCAAGTCAAGAAGTTCAGAAATAAAGAAGTTACTTCCGTGAAAGTATTGTGGAGGAATAAGTTAGTTGAGGGTCCTACTTGGGAGGCCGAGGCCGATATGATGTCCAAATATTCTCATTTCTTTCCTTCTACTCCTACTCTAGCTTGAGGTAATGAGTTCCTTATGTTTTTTTCTTTGTTTTTGAATCATGTGTCTTATATGTTTACATGATTTCCTTACTATGCATGATTTATGAAAAGTTCAAGTTTTGAGAAAATGAGTCAATTTGATTGATTTCTAAATATTTATGTGACCATGAGTATGAATTGCATGAAGTGGGCAATAAGGCAATAACAGCCCGGATTCGAAAGAAGGCAATAAGGCAATAACAGCCCGGATTATAAAGAGGGCAATAAGGCAAAATTCAGAAGGTTGCAGGTGCCACTCACAGAGGCCAACCACGGCCAGTGGATATGGTTCGTGGACTGGTCACCGCCAAGACCCTCAGAAGGCCCAGGGACCATGGCCTGACCAACGGAGCGTCGATCAGACCACGATCTGTGGTTGGGGCTCGTGGTTCACTGGCCAGAATTCAACCTACAGACCATGAATGACGGTCCGTCATCAGTGGTCCTTGGTTGATTGATCGGCAGTTAAGTTCAGGGGTAGTTGGGTCTTTCCTAATTGTTTTATTCCTATACTATATTGTTTTACCCTTCAGTAAGACCCCTATATAAGTGGTTTCAGACCCCAAATTAGCCCATTCACTTCATTCTCTCCAAATTCACCAAAAAGTAGAACTCTCAAATAATTCTCTTTCTAGAAAGCTTGAAGAAGAAGGATTCAATGTAGGGTTTCAAGTCAACTCTCAATTTCTCCATTGAAGATTAACTATTGTCTTACAGGTATGATAATATTCATCCATGGTTTTCTTCCATTCATGGAGTTCCCAAATTCCTCTATTTTCAAAGATAGAATTTCCCAATTGAGTTAGGATTTTCTTCAATTGTCATGGGTTCTTTTGATTATTGATTTAAATGATTGAATTATGATCTCTTATGCATGAATTGATGCAATACTATGATTTTATGATGATTTCCCCCATGAACCCATGTAATCCTGATGTTTTCAAGTGATGATCATATTATGTGGGATTTTTTATTATAAAGGAAAAGTTATATGATATTAAGCATGAATTTATAATGAAATTCATAACTAACCCATGTTTTCTAAATTTTGATGATCGAAAGTGGGTTTTGACCTTGAAAGGTAAATTATGGAATTATGCACGTTCTTATGAAATCTACTCAAATGTTTTAAGGATGCTTTGAGAGTAAAGTATCAATGATGATGTTGATGTTGTGTTGTTGAAAGGATTTTTTTCATATACACATGAAAGCATGATGTGAAAGATTTTCTCACATAATAATGATTCTAATGTTGAACGGTCTTCTCACCTAATTGAATCAAAGATTAAAAGCTATCTGAATGAAACCTAGTTTGGATTGGTTATGAATGACACCTTTCCATGGATTGGTAAGAAATAACTAGTCCATGGGATTTATGCTTAGCACCAAGAGGATATTGAGAAGGAACCTCTCCCGTTAGTAGAGGCTGGGTTTATAGTAGCAATGTCCTTATCCCTTACCTATGTGCCCCTATAGGATGATTGTATATATAGACATTAGCTAGTGGATGCACCTAAGCTAGAAGTTACGGTTCTTACCTTGGCAAGTAGGACAACCCTTTTCGGTGTGGGAGACACCGGGGGATCATGTTATAGCTCACATGGTCTCTATGTCGGTTAACGCTAATCCCCCACATTAATAATGAACTAAGGTTACTTCAGGAAGTATCTCATATGTGTTCAAAGGTTTCAAAAGATGTTAGCTTCCATTGACCATTGTTCTATGACTTATGTTTTCTAACCCTTTTATATCATGTTTTATATTGGTCAATTGTGTGTCATTAAATGTCCTCTTTTAGCATGTTTTAATTATTTTATGCATAGCTATCATACTTGGTACATTGTTTTGTACTAACTCATACTCTTGCCTATATTTCTCAAATGTAGGGTCCGACATCTAGGTTTCTCAGTTTCGTGGCTAGTGGTTGACTTTGAGGTTTTCATGCTTTGGTGAGTCCTCATGCTTGGAGGACGGATTTAAATTGTTTAAGTTTACTTGTTGTATTTCAGTTTTTGACATGATGTATGGGCTAGTCCCAATTTCATTGTACTAGATGGCTAATGAGACAAGTGTTTTAGACTTCCATTTTTCTTTTATAAAAACTATTGGACTTGGACTGTTGTTTAACTTCTTTTGTTCTATTTCTTATGTCATGAATGCTAAGTGGCTTGTATGGGGTCCCTCGGGGTCCTATACGCCATGTTACATCTAGGGGTACCCCTGGGTCGTGACAATATCATAGTTTCTTTCTAGAATATTTTTAGTAGCATTTATGTCATTAGTGTCTACTGATGATCAACATGTCATTAATATATAAAAAATAATGACCTTGTGATTTTAATGTAAAGACATTTATCACTTCAATCATTCTTAAATTCATTTACCAATATGGTTTGGTCAAATTTCTTATGTCATTATTTAGGTGCTTTTTTTAGTCCATAAAGTGACTTAACAAGTTCGCACACTTTCTTTTCTTTACCAGGAACCACAAAACTCTCGGGCTGGTCCATGTAAATTTATTCCTCCAATTCTCAAGTTGAATAGATTGTGTTCTGAACAAAAAAAAACTTTTTATAGCTTTATTTTTGAAAACACAAAACTTTTTGTTGTTTCCTTTAGCTCTAAGGATAGCTTTCCCACACAAGTTTTGTGGTAACCTGAACTTATAAGTAATGCAATCATCAATTCCTTCAAAGTTTAATTTTTTTTTCATTCTGCAATTCCATTAGATTGAGGTGAATAGGGCAGTAGTTTGATGGATAATCCAAATTTCCAAAAATATTTATGCAAAAAGAGATTTATACTGTCCATCCCTATCACTTTTTATCTTTTTATCAATTGATTTTCAATTTCAATATTATATTCCCTAGACATTTTTATTGCCTCATTCTTACCATTCAGCAAATAGACATAACCGTATCTAATGCAATTATCGATAAAATTTAGGAGATACTTTTTCCCACCACGAGATGGTGTTGACTTCATATCACAAATCTCGGTGCAAATCAACTCTAAGGGATTAGAATTCCTTTCAATAGGTTAATAAGTATCCTTAGCATACTTAGATTCAACACAAACTTGACATTTTTATTTATTGCACTCAAATTAGACAAAACATCTAAGTTGATCAGTTTTCCTTGCAAGGTTCTGTAATTGACATGTCCCAAGTGTTCATGTCACAAAGAGTTTGACTCAAGCAAGTAAGAACAAATAAAATTATTGAATTTGAAAAGCTCTTCGTGAGGTAGCTTTTTCTCACAAATATTTTGTTCCTACTTATTACAATTTTGTCTGATACAAAAATTATTTAGAGTCAGCACCTTGTCAGATGTCCTTTTTCAGAAGGACCTTTCCATAACTTTCAATTTGATTGTTATAGAACTACCTATGAACATAGTCTCATCGGGTCCAATAAAGGCAATGTAATCCAAATTATCTTTTACAAAACATGACAAATGACTATTCACCAATATTAATGTCTATATAATTAGTTATATTTTAATAGACATATCTTTTCATGAAAAATCACAACATTTTAAGTGAAACTCTTTCAAAAAAGAACACAATTATTTTGAATAAGTATATGTATAATTTGGTAGTTTCATACTAGTCATACCATATACTAGTAAAAGAGAAACTTAACGACCACAATATAAAATATACTACAAGAATTTTTTGGGTCTAACATAATACAAAACTATCATTAAATTTCATATCTTGTGCTGCAAATTTAAATTAGACACTAAGTCTAATTTTATCTTTATCATAAGCAAAGAACCCACACATTTCAAATTTGATCTCAAGAATATTTTTAAAGTATTTGAAAATAGTTTTTTCCTATATTTTTTTCTCATGCTATCAAAATGTCATTAGCATGCAATATGAAACTTCTTTTGGAAATATTATTCTTCAAAAAAATTATAGTGTTTCATTCCCTTTGACAATCTTTACAACTCTTTCCATAGAGGCACCTATTGCAAATACAAAATTACAAAGTTTATGTCACTGGTCTTTTTTGCTATCACAATTAGGCATACCACATAGTATTTAAAATACTAACAAAAAAGATAAAAAATCTTGTAAAATTTGTTTCTATTTATCAATGAAGTATTATATTCTTCAAATCGTCAACCGAAAGAACTTTGCATGTGGATGAAGTTTTTATGACTTCAAATCAGTTTCAAATTCAAATGAAGTAGAAAACTAAAAGTACAAAAATGACTTATTAGGTGGAGTTTTTCATATTCTTCAAACCAATTGAACAGTCTAATTTACCCAGAGTAGAAAACTACAAAAGTCTTTAGTCTACAAAAATTAGACACAATCAAATTTCACACGGAGTACAAAGCTAGAAAAGTTTTTTTCTCCAAATAGAATAAAACATATTCTTATTTTATCACATAGATATGTTTCTTTTTTCAATTAGTCTTCCGAATAAAACATTTTTACATAATATCTTATCAAACTAAGATACGTATATCTCATTCTGCAAACTAAATAATTTTAAAGGCAACACTATTTGTCAAGGAAAATTCAAACAAAAAATATATGATTTGCAGATATTTTCCCAAAAATACCCATGATAAATATCGAAAGAGTTAACTCTTAGAGACTATTTTACTCCTTAGATAAATAATAAGAATGTTACTTGGTGTTATCTTTAACCGAAATGCCACCAATTTTTCTGGAGCATTCTCACTTCGACCCTTCTAAACAGTGCATCGAATTCTGAGGAAGTAGTGCATTAATCTTCTACTTTCATGATTTGTTTCCCTCAATCACTAGAATACAAGAAATACCAATAGTATAGTAATTTCCTTAAGCTTGTAGTTCATCTTGTATTCCTAGGATACTTAAAACAAAAACGTTGAAGAACTTGATAAGAAATAACAAAGGTTGAAGAGTATTTTCAAAACTAGAAAATTAAAACCAGTAGAGAAAATAGAATCAGGATCAGATTAAAAACAATATACAAAATATTTTTCTCAAAAAAAAAAGTCGAGCCCACTAAATGTGCAGTCTCCCCTTAAGGAAATAATTCCCCTCAAGTACCCGAGGTTAATGGAATATATCCTCCCAGGATATAACGATCTTATGTAAGATTAAAACAAACAACACAACTACTAATAGTTACATAGATCGAGAACACCTATATAATATAGTGAAATACACAAAAAGGATGTGCGTACCTTTTTCTGCCATAGCAACGAACAACTGAATATAAGCTAGGATGAGTGTTTCTCTCCTTATGCTTATGACGACTGACACCTTATGGGAATACCTCTTAGCTTAAGCTAGGAGAGGGGACCTAGCCTTATATTTATAGGCTTAAAAGCCTTTAACCTACTGGGCCTCCCCATTACGGGCTCACAGGTCTTGAACATGCCTACACTATTGCCAACCCACACATATGTCATGACATGGATGCATGCCATATGGAATCTACACAAATACACGACTTGTGTCTTGTCCAACCACTATTAACATTCAGCCCGTTTTACTAAAACATAATAATAAGTTAATGTTAAGTTCACATGTAATAAATACTTCTAACATTTTCACAATTGGACAACATTAACTTAACTAAAAAAATATATGTTTTATAAAAAAGACTCTCAAGTTGAATAGACAGTGGCCATAGACATATAAATATGGAACGTCATCTCCAACATGGTTTCGTCAAACAAAACCATCAATGCCGAAATGCACTAGTACTTGCATCACTCAACGACACAAGACCAGCTTACAATTACTGACATTGAAGTTCACGAGATATAAACCAAAAAGTATGATAGTGTAGCAAGAAATAGCCAACATGGACTCCAATCGAGGCTATTTCATTGTTGGTCCTTCAAATGATTTTTCATAACAACATGTATGCTTTAAATCAACATGCGTACCATAGAAAAATCGTAACCGCAATTTTCAGTTACAACATGTGTGAGAACTAAAACAACATCTACTCCACCAGAAAATCTTGAATTTCAAGGCTCAACATGTGCAACATATTATATCTTGAAACAACCAGGAAAATCCACAAGATAGAATGGTTTACTCTATATGTCTCTAACAAGGTCCAACAAAAGCAACAACGAGCAATATCCATGTCATGGACAAGCATAGCCGTATGACACTCTTTCGCTACCAATTCGGACACACCCGAAACAAACTTGCTCATCCTTGCCCTAGAGTCAACAACTATAGAAGGAGCATATTTCGACAATTGAGTGAACCTCAAAGAATATTCTTTCAAACTCATTTTTCCTTTTCTAAGATTAATAAACTCAAACACTTTTGCCTCCCTCATCTCAAGAGGAAAGAACCTATCAAGAAAAGCGAACTTAAACCTCTCCCATTCTAGGGACCCGCATCTACCGGTCTTGATTCCTTCCATTGGTTGAGCCAAATTTGAGCAACCTTCTTAAGTTGATAAGTGGCCAATTCCCCCTTTTCTACCGGAGTCACTCCCATAATAGTCAAGATCTTGTAAACCTCATCAATGAACTCTTGAGGATCTTCCTCAACCTTAGAACCATAGAATTCCGGACGATTCATCCTAGTGAAGTCCCTCACTCTAGATGCCACCGTACCAATATTTGGGTTCACGGGGTTCACAACTTCCCTATTGTCTTAGGCCGTCACAGCTTGAACCAATATTTGAAAAGCAATCCTAAACTCCGCATTAATCACTTTCTCGGCCAAAGGGTCAATTTGAGCTTGAGAAGGAACTCCTTGATCAATCTCTTCTCCCACAGTCCTTCTAGCAAAAGCTCTTCGAGTAGTCATATCCTGTAGACCATCGGGTAAGGATTAGGAGAGAGACCTTATAGTGTTAAACTCTATCGTACAACTTCGAGTAATGAAGAAGTGAAGTTTCCTAAACATCTTGTAGCCTCTTATTCATAAATATGGCGCGCTTCACACTCATGAATAAGACTCTACTAGACGTGGTTTTGAGAAATCCTAAAACCTTTCTAAACCTTGTACTCTGATTACAGAGTTTGTCACGACCCAGGGGGTACACCCTAGACGTAACATGGCATACAAGACCCCGAGAGGCCTCATATACGCCACTTAGCTTTCATAGTCAAGATATTAGAAAATTGGTAAAATTTAAAACATTTTCAACAACATCAAAGTCTTTATAAAATGAAGCGGAAGTCTTATACAATTGTCTCAAAACCATCTAATACAAAGATTCTTAGGACACAACCCATAAAACAATGTTCAAAACTTAAAATCAAAAGAAACATAAGAAAAGTAGTGGCCACATCCTTAAATGCTATGAGGACTCACCAATCTCCAACCTTGCCTCTACTATAGATCCTAGCCACGGGGATGAGAGTCGGGAACGCTGGACCCTACATTCAGATAAGAAATGTAGGCAAGATTATACGTTAGTACAAGAATTTACCAAATATGATAGCTTGTATAAACATGAACATTAACATAAGAGTTAGACAATATAAGTCATAAGCATAATCAATGCACATAATAGATCATTTCAACATAAAGGAATACTTCTTAAAGTAACCTCAAAGCATACTTAGCGAAGACATGGGTAATCCTCCACTAGTCTTACTCATCATAGAAGGAAACCTTAGGCCATCATCCAAGCTCATCACCTATCATAACATATTTAGATTATCTTTCATTGACATGGGGAATCACCTCCTTGCCTTTCTATAAAGGCTCATCGGTAGTCGCCTCTTGCCTTACATATATGGCCATGGGTACTCACCTCCATGTCAGCATCATATAACACGGGTACTCGCCTCCATGTCATATTCTAAGAAATCATGGGCACTCGCCTCCATTTCCTTCATCACAAGACACGGGTACTCGCCTCTATATCTTTCATTATAAGACACAAGTACTCGCCTCCACATATTTCAATAAGGGGCCATGGATACTCGCCTCCATGCCCAACATACTTTGGAATCATGGGTACTCAAATCCATGTCAAACTTTAGGGAATAAGGGTAGTCGCCTCTTACTCTCCTCTAAGGAATATGGGGAATCACCTCATATCCTTCTCATCTAGAGGTCATGGGTAATCACCTCTAGCCTTATCTATTTCTTAGTCTTCTAGCTTGAAAGGATTTCTCACCTAAAATCATTCAATGTGAGAAATCCTTTCACATTCATACTTAACCAATTCATGTGGGAACTATCCCTTCCACAACAATTACGTCAATAATCAACAATTCATAACATAAGCTTTACTCTCAAAGCACTATATCTCAGAGTTATCATATATGCTTCATTCTTCAAGAAATTCATATCATAATCATCACATATGCTTCAATCTTAAAGCAATTCTAATGTATCTCATCAATCCTATAAGAATACATCTAAACCCATAAATTCTCCTTTCATGGCATCAAACCCATTTACATCAATTTTAACATAGAAACATGGGTTAAGCATGGGTACATGTAAATTCATCCTAAAACATGTAATCCTATCAATTCATTTATAAACAATCATAACCCAATCAGGTGGATCAACATTCATCAAGACCCATAACATTAGAAGAAACCCCTAACTCAAATTGGGGAATTTCAACTTTTAATTGGGTAATCTTAGGGGCTCCATGGATGAAAGGATTCCATGGATGAAAAACCATCATACCTTGATATCAAAGCCCAAAAATTCTTGAGGATTAGAGACTTGACCTTGATCCTAGTTGCAACCCTTTCTTCTTTTATAAGTTCTAGAGAGAGAAATATTTGAGAGGAAGAACTTGGTTTTTCTTTTGGGTTTTGAGAATAATGATTTGAATGGGTGAGTTTTGGGGTTAAAATCACTAATTTAGGGATCCTAGGCTTGGGTAAGAAGACATAGCTTTTATTTAATTAAAACTGGAAAAGACCCAAAAACCCCCGAACTAAATTCTGTCGACTCACCTCCACGTTGGGCACCATGGCCCGTCAAGGACATCATAGCCCATAGTGGTGCCCGTGGTCCTTGACCAGTGGCTAGGATTTTCCACCCTTAATCTCGACTCCCTACACGAACCTCTCCACGGCCCGTAGTGGCCTTCACGAGCCGTCAAGTGGCTCGGGTGGAGGGTCTCATTTTTGGGCAGTTTTGACTAGCTACTACCTAGCTCACCACGCTCATCACCACCACCTGTGGTCCCTACCATGAGTCGTCTAGGTGGTCGTGGGAGGTGACCTCCTCTTGGTCACTTACTGTGACACACCATGGGCACCACCACGGCTTGTGGTGCCCTTCACGGCCTGTATGGGTCCTCGTGAAGGTTGCCCAGGCTCATTCCCTTGACTCATTACCTTTCACTTACCCCTTAGCTTAGACTACTAGATTCAGATGTGTTACAAGTACTCAATGAGAGCTAAAATACAAGTGCCATGGCAAGACTACCCTCAATAGCCTGTTACCCTAAATCATGGTCAACAAGTTCCGAATGATGACTAGCTCATCTGAACACAAGCTCAAGCTCACTTGAGCTTGTTGTCATATGAAAGAACATTTTAAAAAAATGAATTCAAGTGCCCTAACATCAAGAACAATTCTATGCTCTCATAAAGCAAATCAACAAAAGTAATAGGAATCAATGCAACTCTCACTCTCTCATAAGAGAAACACATGCAAGCTTTTCAACATAGGTTTGCCCATATTTTCCAATCATCACACAACCTAGTTAATGGAAGATCTCAAGGGTTTTATAGGCTTGGAATGGGGTTGAGGGTTAAGGCATCGTAAATTTGGATTGGTGACTTACACATTTTCAAAGCATTGTTGTAATCATCATCACTTTTTTTCAAGTTCTTTTTTTTTTCATTTGAGAGCTCAAATCTTAAATTTACACTCAATTTATTTGGAGCTCCCCTCTTTTTCATTCATTTATCTTTTTCATTTTCAGTTTTCCAAACTATTTTTATCAAATTGATAACAATTAACCTCACATTTTTCATAAGGAGGGGTTCCTTGTTTTAGCAAAACGTTATATTTGAGTCTCATTTCTTCTTTTTTTTTCCCTTCAGTAACCTTTCATTCATCATTCCTTTCCATACCCCCAACTTACGCTTTTGGCCAAAGTTTGTTATTCAAACATCACAATGCTTCAAAATGGATTTTTTGTTAGAAGGTATGGATAATTAGGGTCAAGAGGCTTCTTTAGATTTTCAACAAATAAGGTTAGGTTCAAGTAGTGCCAACATGGATTCACACCCTCACAAGGTAGTCACACAGGCTTTATGGACAATTTGGTTCCCTCATTGAAATTTCACCCAAGATCATGTCCCACATTCACCAAGATACAGACAATTGGACTAACAAGATAAATTCTAGGATTTCACATACATGATTTCAAGAAAACCTCACCACACATGACACTTTGAAATACACTTATTTAGCACATCGCGAAAAGATCAAAAGCGTACGTTTGATGTTCATTGAAAGGCTCACATCAAAACATACCTAGTCAACAAAAGATTCCAAGAGATCACTAAAAGGTCTAACCAAATCAAATCAATTCTCAAAACACCAACACTACACATCATACTCATCATGAGTACTATTCAAGACATAAATATTGAAAAAAATCAATTCCCAAATTGTTATCAATGAAAACTTCAAGCCATTTCATAGATTGAACTCATTGGGGGGGGGGTTTGCATCATCAAGTGGGAACAAGATACAAGTAAAGAAACATAATTCCCAAAATAGTACTCTAAAACATTAAACTACAAGCAAAAAGGGTATTGACACGGAGGGCCTCACCACATCAAAAATAGAATGCATTGTCCTCAATACATGCATATTGAAATGAAGAGATAAAGGAAGAAGTACTCCCTGAGTAAGAAATAGTAATGGTTGCCAATTAGGATCGGCGAGTCGCCAGTAGACCCAGATCACCTAGTGAGTCTATAAATAAGGATAATATTTCCCTCACTTCGGTGGGCTACACAAAGATCGCCCAAAGGGCATTGGTTAATGACCATTCATGTATGAGCACCGTCAAAATGACTAGTGTGTTGTCCATTTTTCATGCATGATTAGGCGGACTGCAGCGACTTTACCCAATGATGTCGGTGCATCACCAAAAATGTAATGGACATCACTGAATTAGACAGGATGCACCTAAAGTTGAGCCTCCAAAACAGCGGACTCGTTGGAGCTTCGCCTACTGTGTTCGGCAAATCACCGAGTTTCTCATTTCATTGCCTATTACCTAATACATGCACCTGTGAACACCCATTTTATTGAAAATAATTAACAATTGGTTGCCTCCCTAGAAGCACCTCATTTAACGTTGCGGCATGATGTGGACATGTTCTTTAAACATCATCAAAATACACCACTTCAACAATCCACATATCCTGACTTTCTCCAAAGTATGATTTCAATCTCTGACCATTAACTGTGAATCACACTTGTAACATTCCAGAAATTTGTAGACCAAACTAGAGTCCAACATAAAACTAATAGGCTAAGCTAGAGCTTGACGTAAGGGTTAGAAGCCTTGAAAGTACCTTCCCGTAACTTGAAATTAATGTTTTAGTGTTAGAACGTCAAGGCCTAAACCCCAAGGACCAACCATGGGTCCTTGAGGGAAAGACCCAAAAATGTGACCTGGGTAGTTACCCACGATGCCAACCTACACCCCGTAGGTCCACCCACGCCCCGTAGGTGGGGGTCGTGGGTCAAGCCCCTCAAAAACAGGCCCCAGACCATAACCAACGGTTCACCAGCACGGGCCGTGGTCCTACCCACGGTCCGTGGGTCCCTGGTCGTAGGTCACACCTGAAACTGCCATTTGGCCGTTAAGTCTAGGGGACTTTTGGGGATTTCCTTTTTAATTAATGGTTAGATGGTGTCATTTTAAGCCTATTTTAAAGACCTATATAAGCATTTTTCCCACCTAAACTCACTCATCTAAAATCATAATTCCTAAATCCCCAAATCAAACCAAACCCTCTCCAAAATCTTCTCTCTAGAACTCCAAAGAAGAAGAATAAGAAGATCAAGTTAGGGCTTGAAGAAGGAGGTTTTTTCACATGAATTTGTTGGATTTATTCACCTAAGGTATGGTAGCTTTTCATCTATGGGTAGCCTTCACCCATAGAGTCCCTTCAAAACTCAATTTCACAACTTGAAATTCCCCAAAAAGCTAGGGTTTCACTCCAAGTCATGGATTCCTTTTCAAAAACGATTTCAATGATTTAATTACTTTATGTTATGATCAAATTCGGGAGAGCTTCCATCTCACTATCAATATCCACTTGGTGCTAAGAATAAATTCTCATGGAATAGTCATTTCTTACTTGATTTCATTACTCATGAAAAGGTGCCCTTGGAAAACCAATTCAAGCTAGTTTCATTAAGATAGCTCTTTGTCTTTGATTCAATTAGGTGACAAAGCCTTTCAATCTAAGAATCCTTTCAATGTGAGAAAACCTTTCACATCATGCTAGTATGTGTTTTTGTGAGAACATCATTTCACAACACAACATCATCATAATTGGTATTTTACTCTCAAAGCACCCTTAAAACATTTGCATAGATTTCATAAATAATGCATAAGTCCATAATTTACCTCCTTGAGTTCAAAACCCAATTTCAATCATCAACTCTTAGAAAACATGGGTTAGATATGGATTTCATCATAAATACATGTAAATCTTGCATTACATGCTCAATTTCATGAAACTCTTCCTTGAAGATCAAAATCCCATATCATATGATTCATAACTTTGTAAACATGGGGGATTACATGAGTTCATGGGAAAATCATCATAAAATTATCATGTATCATCAATTCATGCATAATAGATCATAATTCAATCATTTAAATCAATAATAGAGAGAACCCATGATAATTGATGAAAACCCTAACTTAATTGGGGAATTCTACCTTTCGAAATAGAGAGATTTAGGAACTCCATAGATGAAAGGAATCCACAGATGAATACTATCATACCTTAAGTCGAAATGCTAGCCTTCAATGGAGGAATTGGAACCTTAGCTTGAAATCCTAGGTGAATCCTTCTTCGTCTTCTAGTTCTTCTTCAAGTTTCTATAAAGAGAATATTTGAAGAGTAGTTGGTTTTCTTTGTGGGAATTTGGAAGAATGAATTAAATGGGGTGAATTTGGGGGTTAAAAGGCTTATATAGGGGTTCTAAATATAGGAAAAATGACATAGTATAGGAATTAATTAAATAGGAAAAGACCCAACCGACCCTAACAATAACTGACAGCTGGCCACCAACGGACCCCAGTCGACGGGCCGTGGTCTGACCCACGGTCCATCCTGGTGGAATGTGGTTGGCCATCAGAAAGTTGGTTTTTGGGCCTCGAACCACGGACCATGGTCTGGCTAACGGTCCGTAGGTCAGGCCGTGGTCCTAAGCCTCTAGGCCATTCTGGGCAGGGCCAATCACGGACCACACCTACGGTCCGTGGTCCCATCCATGGGCCGTGGGTGGCCCTCATGGCTGGCACCTTCAATTTCCCAAAATTTGGTTCATTTCCCTTTTTCGGATACGGGGTGTTCCAATATCTCCCCATTGGGACCATTCGTCCTCAAATGAGATTTAAACTGGTTCTAAAAGAGTAGGAGGGGAACTAACAACCCAACCTACAATGCAATGCATACAACCAAGGAGGAACTATCGACTCCAAGCTAGGACATTCTCAAAACATCATAAGAGGGGTGAAACTAACTCTATCTGCCTATTATGCATGCAATGCACATAAATAAGGAGGAAACATCAACTCCAAGCTCAACATACTCAAATGCATCATAAAGAAGTAGGAACTACATCTAACAACCCAATAGGCATGAAATTTCAACATTACTCATTTTCAAGGAGGAACTACCTTCTCCAAGCTAAAAGAATTCTCAACACAATCTCATGGAGCTAATATGCAATTGACTCTCAAAGAGCATATCTAAAGCATGTTCATCAATTCATCTCATGAAGTCTATAGGCACCTCATACTCAATGCACAACAACATGAGGAAAATCAATCATATAAACTCATTTTCTTTGAAAACACAAGTTTTCATGAACATGCATCACATAAGGAAATCATGGAAACATATAGAAACACCTGATTCCCAAAACAAGGACAAATCAAGAGGAACTCATTACCTCAATCTAGAATAGGAGTAGAAGAAAAGAGATGAGGATATCTGGACATCATATCGGCCTCGGCCTCCCAAGTAGCACCCTTAACTAGTTGATTCCTCCACAAAACATTCACGGAACCTATTTCCTTGTTTCTCAATTTCTTAACTTCCCGGTCTAGAATATCAATCGAAATTTCCTCATAAGAACGACTCTCATCAACTCCCAACCCTTCTAGGGAAACTATGGATGTCGGATCTACAACATACTTTTTAAGCATAGAGACATGGAAATCAGGATGCACAGTTGCCAACTCATTTGGCAAATCTAACTCATAAGAAACCTTACCCACATGCCTCAAAATCCGATATGGGCCTACATACCGGGGACTAAGCTTCCCCTTCTTACCAAACCTCATTACACCCTTCATGGGTTATATTTTTGAAGTAAACCCAATCGTTAACTTCAATTTCTAGATCCCTTCTTATCACATCGGCATAAGAATTTTGCCGACTTTGAGTTGTTCTCAACCTCTCTCTAATGAGTCAAACTTTCTCAATGGCCTCATGCACTAATTTGGGACCTATTAGGGCAACTTCACCCACCTCAAAACATCCTATAGGAGATCTACACCTCCTACCATATAAGGACTCAAATGGAGCCATATCGATACTTGTGTGATATTTATTATTATAGGCAAACTCTATCAATGGAAAATGGTCGTCCCAATTGACCTTAAAATTGATAACACAATCCCTTAACATGTCTTCCAATGTTTGGATAGTACGCTCTGCTTGCCCATCGGTTTGGGGATGAAAAGTCGTGCTAAGCTTAACCTTAGTGCTAAGCCCCTTTTGGAATGACTTCCAAAACTGAGAAGTGAATTGGTTACCATGATCGGAAATAATGGACAAAGGCACTCCATGCAACCTTACCATTTATCTCAAGTACAACTTGGCATAGTCCTCCGCCGAATAGGAAGCCTTGACGGGAAGGAAATGAGCCGAATTCATCATCCGTTCTACTATCACCCAAATAGAGTCATGTTTTTACTGGGTGCGAGGCAAATCAACAATAAAGTCCATATTTAAGTCATCCCACTTCCAAGTAGGAATGCTAATATCATGGGACAAACCTCCCGATTTCTGATGCTCAACCTTTACTTGTTGGCAATTTTGATACTTAGCGACAAATCCCGCAACATCTTTCTTCATCCCATTCCACCAATAGACTTTCCATAAATCACGGTACATCTTGTTGGCTCTCGGGTGAATAGAATACCACAAACTATGGGCTTTTGCTAAAATATGTTCCCTCAATTCATCAATATTTGGAACACATAATCGACCATGGTATCTAAGGACACCATCTCCTTCTTGGAGAAAGCCTCAACGGATTTCTTAAGCACCGCTTCTTTCATTAATCTTAAGTCGTGTGATAGAGTTTAACTCTGTGGGTCGTGACATGGTGTATAGAATCCCGAAGGACTCCATACAAGCCACTTGTCTCTCATAACATAAGAAATATAACAATAAGAGAAAAAGAATAGTCTGATTCCAAACATATTTATAAAATGAAGAGCGGAAGTCTAAACTCATGTCTCATCATAGCCATCTAATACAATAGAATGAAATTGGGTCTAGCCCAAACATCATGTCCAAAAGAGAAATACATGAAAGAAACTAAAACAATAAAACTCCATCCTCGAAGCATGAGGACTCACCAAGCTCGGGAATCAACCAAATCACCAACTAGCCATGAAACTGAGCACCCTGAATATCGGACCCTACATTTGGGAAAAATATAGGTAAGAGTATGCGTTAGTACAAAACAATATACCAAGTATTATAGCCATGCATATAACATTTAAATACATGGTAAAAGGGACATTTCATTTCATGAAACGCAATTGACCAAGATAAACATGATATAAAAGAGTTATAAAACATAAGTCATAATTCATGGTCAATGCAGGATAACTTCTTTAAAAGCTTTGAACTCATATGCGATACTTCTTGAAGTAACCTTAGCTCATTCTTACTTGTGAGGAATTGGCCTTAACCGACATTGAGACCATGTGAGCTATATATAATATGGAATTCGGTGTCTACCCCACACTGAAAAGCGGTGTACTACTTGCCGAAGATAGAACCTTGAACTTCTAGCTTAAGTGGATCCACTAGCTAATCAACCTATGTGGGCACATAGTTATTGGATAAGTATATTTCTACTAGAAACCCGGCCTCTACTAACGGGGAGCTTCCATCTCATGAGATTACTTTGGAAACTCGGCCTATACTAAGGGAAAAGCTTCCATTTGACTATCAATATGCACTCGGTGCTAAGCATAAATTCCGACGGAATAGTCATTTCTTACTTGACTTCATTAATCATGAAAAGTTTCCCTTTGACAACCAATTCAAGCTAGTTTCATTAAGATAACTCCTTATCTTTGATTCAATTAGGTGAGAAACCCTTTCAACCTAAGAATCCTTTCTATGTGAGAAAACCGTTCACATCTTGTTAGTATGTGTTTTAGTGAGAATACCCCTTCATAACAAAACATCATCATAATTGGTACTTTACTCTTAAAGCACCCTTAAAACATTTGCATAGATTTCATAAACAATGCATAAGTCCATAATTTACCTCATTGAGGTCAAAACCTAATTTCAATCATCAACTCTTAGAAAACATGGGTTAGATATGGATTTAATCATCAATACATGTAAAGCTTAAAATACATGCTCAATTTCATGAAACTCTTCCTTGAAGATCAAAATCCCACATCATATGATTCATAACTTTGAAAATATGAGAGATTAAATGGGTTCATGGGGAAATCATCATTAAATCATTATGTATCATCAATTCATACATAATAGACCATAATTCAATCATTTAAATCAATAATAAAGAGAACCCATGATAATTGATGAAAACCCAAACTTAATTGGGGAATTCTACCTTTTGAAATAGAGAGATTTAGGAATTCCATTGATGAAAACTATAATACCTTGAGTTCAAATACTATCCTTCAATGGAGGAGTTGGAACCTTACCTTAAAACCCTAGGTGAATCCTTTTTCTTCTTCTTTAAGTTTCTAGAGAGAGAATATTTGGAGAGGAGTTGGTTTTCTTTTTGGGAATTTGGAAGAATGAATTAAATGGGGTGAATTTGAGGGTTAAAAGGCTTATATAGAGGTTCTAAATATAGGCAAAACGACATAGTATAGGAATTAATTAATTAGGAAAAGACCCAACCGACCCTAACAATAACTGACAGTTGGCCACCGACAGACCTCAGTCGACGGGCCATGGTCTGACCCACGGTTCATCCTGGTGGACCGTGGTTGGCCATCAGAAAGTTGGTTTTTGGGCCTTGAACCATGGACCCTAACCATGGACTGTGGTCTGGCCTACGGTCCGTACGTCAGGCCGTGGTTCTGTGCCTCTAGGCCACTCTAGGGAGGGCCATCCAAGGACCACACCTACGATTTTTGGTCCCAACCACGAGTCGTGGGGGCCCTCGTGGCTGGCACTTGCAATTTCCCAAAATCTGGTTCATTTCCCTTTTTCAGATACGGGGTGTTACAGGAACACTATCAAGTTCCATAAGTTCGAGATCTTCACAAAGCTCCGAGGCTCCTATATTCCTACTTGGGTTCATAAGTTTTATGTTGAGTATGGCAAGCTAGTGCCTACGGGAAAGAAAAAGGCCAACTCTTTCATGCCGGTGGACCATGTGGTTGTGCGGGGTAAGAAGGTCAAATACAAAAACACTGACATCAATGAGGTGTTTGGTTCTACGATGAATGTGATCCACTTCCTTGTGGATCAGATAAAAAAGAAGACCCTCGACGACTTGAAGGGTTGGTTGGCACCATTGATCTCAGACATTACACCACCATGGATTGAGGTGGGTGTTCATATTGAGAAGACGGATTTGAACGTGGTTGCAAGATATTGGTTCAGGTTCATCAGCAGCACATTAATGCCATCACAGACCGAGTTGATACTCCATCATCTGAAGGATGCTTTATTGGGCAGTATCTTGGATCGGTAGAGACTTAATCTCGGTCTGATCATCGAGCAGGAGATAGCCAAGAGTGCCAAGCAGAGCCAAAACTCTCTCCCTTTTCTAGTCCTGATTACGGAGCTGTGCAGGTGTGCCTGAGTTCCTTTCATTGCAAATATGGATGTGGAAGTGACTCCCACTTTCTCTACTGACATCCGGAGGATAGAGGCCGAGTACATGAGGAATGAGACTGAGAGGAGGAGAGCTACACCGCTGGATACTTCCCTGGTAGTTGATGTGGAGATGTTGCCCATAAAAGGCAATTCTTCCTACTCAGGCCAGTGTGCCTACAGGTACCCCAAGAACTTCCACTTCAGTCCCTTCTGGTTCTACTGTTGTTGTTGCTTCTTCTTTCCGACCCTCAATTACCCAGGCTATGTTATATAAGATGGGCCACTTGGCCCAGTCTGCTGATGTTCGTGCCTCCCGGGTAGAGGCTATTGTACCAGGGCTGATTGAGAGGACGATTGCTGCTACCATAGCCCCTATCAGGGATGATTTGAGAGAGCACAGAGAGATGATTTGAGAGAGCATAGAGAGATGATTTGAGAGAGCACAGAGAGATGATTTGAGAGAGCACAGAGAGATGATTGATGTATATTGATTGGCATTGGATGCCCTCACTGTGAGAGTGGAGGCTTGTGAGGAGGGTATAGGTGTATCTGAGAATGTGACAGCCTTGAAGGCCTATATTGTTGGGCTTAGGTGCGATGTGGATGAGCTGAAATCCACCAATCTCTCGATGTTATTCGGCACTGTGGATCTTCCGAAGGTTCAGAGTACAAACCTCCTGGCCAGTTCTGAGATCCTTCCGTCTACTACGACCAGAGATGTTGCTCGGGATGATGCAGATGCTGAGTCCGAGGCCGAGACCGATGAGGAGGAGCTGGGAGTTTGAGATGCAGTTGTATATGATTATTTAGAGGAACTTGAGGGGGCTATGTTACAGACAACTGTGGAGGGATCTCTGAGGGACACATCTATGGTGTGCTCCAGTAGAGCAAAGGATGGTGTATAGCCAGGCACTGATTCCCAGACTAAGGGAGTCCTCGCCATGCAAAGTTCACCCCAGGCTTAGCCTGACAGGAGGATTTTGACACTCTTTCTATTTATTGTTTAGACTTTTTATTTCTTTTCATTTGAGGACAATTGCTTGCTTAGTCTGGTGCGGTGAGGTATTTCCATACGTTCCTCTTTTAGGCTGTTTAATGGATACTATTGTTGTATTTCCATACCATCATCTATAACCTTCATGAAGCATTGGTTCGTTTGAATAGCCAACTTAGGCTTGGGGTGTGGTGAAGAAGGAGAAAAGTCAAGAAGTTTGAGAAATTCGCCCTTGAAGGATCATGTTGAAAAAGATTGAACCCCTCCATGTAAAAAAAAGAGAGAAAAGAGAAAGGTAAAAGTAGAAAAAGAAAAAAACTATAGAAATAAAGTTTCTGAAATGGACAAAAGAAATGGGGTATCCAATGAGTATGCTTAAAAGAACATAGGGTGGATTGTGAAAATCATAAAGTGTGAAAGAAAAGGAGAAAAAGTGAAATGCAGGCCATGTTTCATCAAGGTAGAAGTCACTAAAAAAAATGATCATACATTTACCCTCAGCCCCGTTACAAGCCTTGAAAGACCTCTGTGATCTTGATTGAGCTGAAAGTAATGTTGGTTGGAAAATAAGGGAAAGCCTATGGGTAGATTCATATGTTCATCTTTGATAGTGTGAGAGTTGTGTTTTATTCTGAAATTCGAAACTGTTGGTGAGTTTTGTGAGAGCATGGAATTATTCTTGGTGTGAGGGCATTTGAATGATTTTGTTGAGCTTGAACTTGCATTTGAAACAAGCATTGTTTGCTTGAGTTCTATTTGATAATGGTTAGTCACAGTTTGAAACTTAGAGTGCACAATTGAACATTGCATGAGCAGTTTGAACCTCTTGTGTGCATTCATGTTGAGTCTTCAGTAGCACTAGTTGTAGACATCCTTGTTGAACCGATTGATCTTGTATTTTACTTGAGGGCAAGCAAAAGTTGAAGTTGGTGGTGTTGATGAGTCTGGGATTTTGACTCATTTAGGGCTTATTATTCATAGTATTAGTGTCCTCGATGCCTATTTTAAGCTCAAAACTGATGTTTAAGTGCTAATTTGCAGCTATGAAGGCAAAAGAGAAAGGCAAGGACATTATTGGGTAAAAATGAGCGGAAAAGCTGACAATCGCCAAGACCCCTCGGTGACTCGCCGAGTGGTACTTCAACTCGCCAAAAGTTACAGCGTGTCAGCCCTAGAGAAAAGCCAACTCGGCGATGGAAATGGATCTTCGGCGAACTGCCGAATGGATCGGCAATAAGGATCCTGATAGCCTCAAGTTACAGTGTTTGAATGGTGAAGAGGCAAGTCAAGACGGCGATTGAGCGGGACACTCTGCGCATCGCTGATCTGATCGGCGATGCTTGACTAATTCCACCGATCGGTCCAAAAGCTGAAAATCTGGAAGAGTATAAATGCAAAATTTTAAAAGAGTTCTAGAGTTACAAAATTTTGAGCGAAGGTTCTGAGTGTTTGAGAGTTCTTACTTTGAATTTTTGATCCCAAACATTGTTTTAAAAAAAATTGAGTAGACTTTTAAAGGTGGGTTTTGATTTTTAGTTGATTTGAAGCATTGTGAAGACTCGGATTTTTTTACCCAGCTGATGGAGAACATAGTTGGGAATATTTTCATGTTTTTTATAATGTGTGGCTAAAACCCCATTCTTGGGGGTGTGATTATATGATTGATTGTCTCAATTAGCTTATAGATGTTAGTAATTACTGAACTAATATCTATTTTGAAGTGGGTTCGATTGGTAATTAAGTTTTAACTCATGAATTATAGTTGGAAATGCAGTTCTAGTCTAGTATTCTATGCTTGCTTGAGAAAGAGGTTTCAGAATTAAGGTTATCAATTGATGATTGTAGTGATTGGGTTGTTGTGGATTCAGCTTGAGAAAGTGAGTATTAATTCAATCCTACCTATCTAGCTCGAGAGAGTAGGTAAATTAGGGTTTTGGGCTGCTTATAATTGTTATGCTTATCGAGGTTCGAGAGAACTCACTTGATTCATGATAGTTGATCGAGTGATGGCTATTACATCTAAAGTGTAGCCTATCCACTAAGATCTAGCAACTTTCAGTAATTAGTAATCACCCGTATAGTGAAATTGGCAATTAATCGATCACATCCCCAAGGATCCCTTTCTACTTGATCATTCCCCTATTTTAGAAGTTGTTAATTGACAAACCTAATCCCCCCATTTGAAACTAGTTGTCAACCCCTACAATTTATTTTAATTGTTTCGATAAATTCTATTCCTACAATCGATTAGAACACGTCTTTCAATTCATAACTGAATTCTTCATCGTACCAATTCCTGTGGGATCGATGCCAACTTTTCATTGGGTTTATACTAGATTTTGATCGCCTACACTTAGAATTGGATGAACCGTAGTTAAGCATTATCAAGCAGCGCTTCCTTTAATTCTACAAAAGTCGGATCAAGATCTGGCTTGGCTTTCACATCGGTCACAAAGGACGATTCTGAGCCATTGTGAACCATAACCCCACCCTTGGTAGAGTCCACCAACTGAACACCCAACCCGGCCAATTTATGAACATCTCGAACTAACTCCCTTTTATCATCCTCAATATGAGAACCACTTCCCATAGATAACCGATTAAGAGCATCTGTCACCACATTCGCCTTACCGGGGTGATTGAGAACACTCATATCATAATCTATCAATAACTATAGCCACCTTCTTTGTCGAAGATTTAGATACTTCTGATTAAACACATATTGCAAACTCTTGTGGTCTGTAAATAAATCCGCATGGACACCATACAAATAGTACCTCTAAATCTTTAAGGCATAGACAACCGCCGCTAGTTCAAGGTCATGGGTTTGATAATTCTTCTAATGAATCTTTTGTTGCCTTGAAGGGTAGGAAATATCTTTCCCATTTTGCATAAGCCCACATCCTAGCTCAATTCTTGAGTCATCACAATAAACAACAAAACCATCAGTCCCTTCCGGTAAAGTCAACACCGGAATGGAACTAAGTCTATCCTTCAATTACTGAAAACTCTTCTCACATGCTTCGGAACATATGAACTTAGCCTTCTTTTGAGGCAATGTTGTCAATGGAGATGCAGTCGAAGAAAACCCATCAAAAAACCTTCTATAGTAACCAGCCAAACCCAAGAAGTTTCTAATATCCAAAGGGGATAGATGTCTAGGCCAACTCTTAACTGCATCCGTCTTCTTAGGATCTACCTCAATACCTTACATGAAACAACATGGCCAAGAAAAGCTCCGGACTTTAGCCAAAACTCACATTTGCTAAAATTTGCAAAGAGTTTTTGGTCCTTGAGAATTTGAAACACAATCCTCAAATGATTGATGTGATCATCCTCACTTCTCTAATAGATCAATATGTCATTAATGAACACAATCACAAACATATCAAGGTACTGTCTAAACACCCTATTCATCAAATCCATAAATGCCGCCGGAGCATTAGTCAAGCCAAACGACATTACAAAAAAATAATAATGACCATACCGAGTTCAAAAGGACGTCTTCGGAATATCATCTTCCTTCACCCATAATTGGTGATAACCCAACCGAAGGTTAATCTTTGAGAAGTAACTCGCTCCTTGAAGTTTGTCAAACAAATCAGCTATTCTTGGAAGAGGATACTTATTCTTAATGGTCACCTTGTTCAACTGACGATAGTCAATACACATACGAAGAGAACCATCTTTCTTTCTAAAAAACAAAACTGGAGCACTCATGGAGAGATACTCGGTCAGATGAAATCCTTATCCAACAAATCTTTCAATTGTTCTTTCAACTACTTTAGTTCTGCCGGAGCCATTCACAAAGGAGGAATAGAGATAGGTTGCGTATCTGGGAGAAGGTCAATACTGAAGTCTATTTCCCTTTCTAGAGGAATTCCAGGTAAATCATCTGGGAACACTTCCGAAAACACATTCAAAACGGGGACCAACACAAGAATAGGGTTTCAGAATCTACATCCCTAACTCTAACTAGATGGTATATGCAAGCCTTATCAATCATCGTTCTAGCTTTAAGACAAGAGACAAACTGACCCTTGGTCATATAATTTTCCCTTTCTCACACTAGGACAGGATCATTTGGAAACTTAAACTTGACTACACGAGTTCTATAATCAATAGAAGGAGACAAGATACTTTCTATCGACTCTCTTAGCCACAATAGAATCACCAACAGGAGTAGAGAAAGAAAAGGGATCTAACAACATATCCAAAAGAATATCAAACCTCATCCCCACATATGGCGTCACAAATGACAAGGTAGCACCGGGGTCAAGTAAAGCATAAACATCAAGTTGGAAGACATTCAACATACCGGTAACCACATCGGGAGAACCCTCTTTCTCATGACGAATCTGAAGTGCATAAAATCTATTTTGCTTGGGAGCATTTGGACCCGAACCACTTGGACCGGATGAAGGATTTGGTTGAGCCCTTCGGCGATTATCTCCTTCATTCTTAGCAATTGAAAGACAATCTCTTATCTTGTAGTCCATCTTACCATAACTAAAACAAGCATTGGAACCCGCTAGAAATTTTGCCCTATGCTTCCTCCCACACTTAGGACAAGTAGGCGATAAAGGCCCACTACCATTCCCTCCTTGAGGCTTAGGGTTAGACACCATATCTTTGTTGAAACTAGAAGGAGCATCGGAGGAACCTTGACCGGAATACCTTTGTCGAAACCTAGAACGACCATGTCTATCAGACCTTGCATGTGAGAAATTACAATCACCGGTTTTAGCACTCTTTGTCTCCCTAGACATTTCCTTAAATTTTTCCTCTTTAATTTTTTGAGCATGAACGATGAGACGATAAATATCCATGTCATTAACAAGCATGGAGGTACGACACTTCTTAACAACCATTTTGGACACACCCGAAACAAACTTACTGATCTTTGCCCTAGGATCGGCAACCATTGTGGGATCTTATCGTGACCATTGTGTGAACTTCAAAGAATATTCCTTCACACTCATACTTCCTTGACAAAGGTTAATGAACTCAAGAACCTCTGCCTCCCTCATCTCAAGGGGAAAAAACCTATCTAGGAAAGCAACTTTGAACTTTTTCCAATCAAGAGGACCCGCATCTTCCGGTCTCCCTTCTTTCCATTAGTTTAACCATATTTGAGAAACACCCTTAAGTTGGTAAGCGGCCAACTCCGCCTTTTCCACAAGCGTCATTCCAATGATCATATACACCTTGTAAACCTCATCAATGAACTCTTGGGGATCTTCCTCAAACTTAGAACCATGAAACTCTAGAGGATTCATTCTAGTGAAGTCCCTCACTCTAGATGACGCCGTACACACATTTGGGTTCATGGGAACCGCAACCTCCATATTCACTTGGGCCGTCACTGCTTGGGCCAACACTTGAAAAGCTTCCCTAAGCTCTGCATTAGTCACTTTCTCGGCCAAGGGATCAACCGGAACTTGGGAATCTTGAGGAGGAGCTTCTTGTTCCGCATTCTCCCTCACATTCCTTCTAGCATAATCTCTTTGAATAGCCATCTCTTGTAGAGCATCGGATAAGGATTAAGAGAGATGGACCTTATAGAGTTAAACTCCATCACACGACTTTAGAGTAATAAAAGAAGTGGAGTTTCCTAAACAACTTGTAGCCTCTCATTCATAAGTGTGGCGCGCTTCACACTAATGAATAATACTTTACTTGATGTGGCTTATGAGACATCCTAGAACCTTTCTAAACCTTGTGCTCTGACTACCAAGTTTATCACGACCCAACCCCGTAGGTGTAACATGGCGTACAGGACCCCGAGAGGCCCCATACAAGTCACTTACCATTCATAACATAAGAAATAGAACATAAGAGTTAAAGAGGAACATTTCAAATCCAAATCATTTTATAAAACTAAAGCGGAAGTCTAAAACATTAATCTCAAAGAAATCTAGTACATAAGAATGAATCTGGGCGAAGCCCGTACTTCATATTCAAAAACTGAAAATAAGGAAAAGACTGAAAACAATAATTTCCATCCTCGAAGCATGAGGACTCACCCAAAGCTTGAATCTCCTCAACGAACTTTAGTCACGAAACTGGGAACCCTAACTGTCGGACCCTACATTTGGAGAAATATAGGCAAGAGTATGCATTAGTATAAAATATGTACCAAGTATGATAGCCATACAAAAACATATGAAAACACGCTTAAAGAGAGACACTTTCATAAGATACAATAACCAAGCAAAAACATGAGACAAGATTTAGAAAACATGAGTCATAAAACACGGTCAATGCACATAATCATCATTCTTAAACATATATGAAATTCTTCCTTGAACTACCTTTGTTCATCATATCTTTACTTGTTTGTGGGAAGTAGCCTTAACCGACATATAAGACAATGAGAGCTAGAAAAATGGAATCCAGTGTCTCCCACACCGAAAAGAGTAGTCCTACTTTCCACGGTAAGGACCATTAACTTCTAGCTATTGTAAATCCACTAGCTAATGTCTATCTAGACAATCCTATGTTGGCACGTATTTTATGGGACATGGGTAATCACCACTTATCCACTCTGTTCTAAGCTTAACTTCAATGGAATAGTTCTTATTCATATTAATCTCAGCTCTTAAAGGAAAATGGGTAATCGACTCTTGTCCTTACATCATGTGACATGGGTAATCGCCTTTTGTCTTTCTATCGTATGACATGGGTAATCGCCTATTGTCTTTTACTTAGAGAGCATGAGAATCGCCTCTTGCCTTAAAATTAGCATAGATTCTTACTTATTGGTTCCTTTTGGGTGAGAAGACCTTTCAACCCTAAGAACCCTTATTATGTGACGAAACCTTTCAAAATTCAGGCTTACATGAGTATATGAGAAATTCTTTCAACAACACAATAATAGCAACATAATTGATACTTAAATCTCAAAGCATCCTTAAAAAAATTACATAGATTTCATGAGAACATGCTTTATTTCATAAACTTCTCTTTCATAATCAAAAACCCACATTATATACCCATAACTTAGAAAACATGGGGATTACATGGGTTCATGGGAGATCATCATAAAAACAAAAGATTAACTCAATTGATGCATAAGAGATCATAATTCAATTAATTAAATCCATAATTAAGAGAACCCACGACATAGAAGAAAACCCTAACTCAATTGGGGAATTCTAACTTTGAAAATAGGAGAATTTGGGAACTCCATGAATGGAAGAAATTCATGGATGAAAACTAACATACCTCAATGTCAATTGCTTAACTTCAATGAGGGAATTGGAGAATTGACTTGAAATCCTAGGTTGATCCCTTTTACTTTAAACTTTCTAGAGAGAAAAATATTTTGAGAGGAAGACTTGTTCTTCTTTTGTAAATTTGAGAGAATGATTCAATTAGGGAAATTTGGAATTAAAACGTTTATAAAGGGGTTTTAGTGAAGGGTAAAATGACATAGTACTAGGCTAGAAAAATTAGGAAAAGACCTAAAAGCCCCTAGCAATTAAACTGCCAACCCAGACGACTGGGACGACCTACGAACCGTAGTTAAACCGACGGTCCATCCTGTTCGACCATCGTTTGGCGCCAGAAACCATAATTTGAGGACTTGGTCGACGGACCTCATCCACGGACCGTGGGTCCAATGACGGTTCGTCGATCCTGGTCGTGGATCTAGACCTCTTTTTAGAAAAACCCAACTGCCGACCACAGACACCTCTTACGATCTGTGACTCATTCCACGGGCCGTGGATGGATTCGTAGCAACTGGCACAAGATTTCTTAAAAGATGAAATTATTACCCTTTCTCGAATTCGAGGTGTTACACGATATTGGAGAGATCTCGAATAAAATTTCTATAGAACCCGGCATGACCAAGAAAACTCTTGACTCTTTTCACCAAAATTTTGGGAGGTAAATTTTTGATCACTTAAAATTTATCTTGATCGACTTCAATACCCTCCCCGGAAATTTTGTGCCCAAGCACAACTTCCTCTTTCACCATAAAGTTACACTTCTTCAAGTTAAGAAACAAATTTGAATCCAAACACCTTTTCAACACCTTTTCCAAATTCTTCAAACATTCCTCAAAACAATCCCCCACAACAAAGAAATCATCCATGAACACCTCCATAGAGTCTTCTACCATATCTGCAAAGATTGATAACATACAATGCTTAAAGGTGGCTGGAGCATTGCATAGCCCAATGGACATTCGCTTGACTGTTAAAGTACCATAGGGACATGTGAATGTTTTCTTTTCTTGATCCTCCGGTGTAACGGAGATCTCGTTGTACCTGAAATATCCATCATGAATGTAATACCATCCATTTCCAGCAAGCGTGTCAAGCATCTGATCAATAAACGACATGAAGAAATGATCTTTTTCGGTTCATGAGTTGAGCTTCCAGTAGTCTATGCACATACGCCACCCAGTGATGGGTCTAGTGGCCACTAACTCAGCCTTTCCATTTGGAACCACACTGATACAACCCTTTTTTCAGAACACATTGCACCAGACTAACCAATTGACTTTTCGCAATTGGAAAGATAAATCCCGCATCCAACAATTTTATGATATCTTTCTTCACCACTTCTTGCATCGGAGGATTTAATCTTATTTGATGCTCAATACTTGGTTTGTAATCTTCTGCCAAATTTATCTTGTGAGTGCGTACATTTGATGAAATACCCACAATGTCGGCAATAGACCACCCCAAGGCTTTAATGTGCATCTTCAACACAATAACTAAAACTCCACTTGCCATTGTTTTAGATTGCATGCAATAATGACAGGAAGAGTGTTGTTAGAACCCAAGATAACATGTTGGAGATGAGGTGGAGGTTCCTTTAATTCTAATTTTGGTGCTTCAATGATGGATGGTTTCATCGGTGGTGCTTTTCTACTAGATAAGTCGAGATCAAGTTTAGCATGGAAGGAATCATGTGATCCCATGCCTACAAGAGAAGGTCAAACCTCATCATAGTTTTTAATTTCATCTTGATCATAATTAAGTATCACTTGAGCCAAAGGCTCTCTACAATAGGTTGCACTTCCAATACTTGCAATGTCTTCATCAATTTGATCTAAATAAGACACCACATGCACATCATTCAGGTATCTCATCGACTTATGGATGTTGAAGCTAACTACTTCTTCGTTGACCAGAAATTTTAACTCACCTCCTTCCATATCAACCAAGGCCTTGCTAGTGGCCAAAAATGGTCTACCGAAAATAACCGACAACTCAACATTAATTTGACAATCAAGCACAACAAAATCAATAGGGAACACAAATTTGTTAAATTTTACTAGCACATCGTACACCCCCCCCACCGGTTTCTCTATCGAACGATCTGGCTTTAGAAGTCTCATGTTAGTTGGGTTTTGTCTATCAAGCTCAAGCTTTTCAAATATCATCAATGACATTAAATTTATGCTTGCACCAAAATCACATAAAGCTTTTGCAAAGGTGCACTTACCAATAGTACATAGGATTGTGAAAGCCCTAGGGTCATCTCTCTTGAGGACATCATTTTTTATCGTTACTGCACCACAAGTTTGCGTTAGGACAATAGTCTCACAATCTATCACCCTCTTTTTTGTCACCAACTCCTTCATGTATTTAGCATAACCTGACAATTCAGTCAAACCATCTACCAATGAAATATTCACTTTCAAATCTTTTACTTTTTCCACAAACTTTTGGAATTTTGCATTTTCATTTATCTTTATCGACCTTTGTGGAAATGGAGGTGTGATATGGATTGGGGGTAATGTTAACACATTCTCAACACCACTTTTTGGCACATTTATCTCTGGAGCATTTCTTAGTTCATTTTCTTGCTCTTGATTCATTGTCTTGGGTGATTCATTTTCGGCAATCACCCTTTGATTCTTTGCTTCGACTGGCGTTGCTACTTCTTGCAATGCTTTTCCACTTATAGTCATAATGGCATCAAAATGGAATGAATTTCTTTGATTGCCATTTCCATTAGATGGTTCACACTCATTGGAATTAGCATATGCAAGAGTGGTTCGCCGCCCTATCTTTTCTTCAAGTTCTTTGATGTAAGATGCATGTGAAACCACAATAGTTAATAAGGTTGAGAATTCACTCTTCATCTCTTGCAGGACCATGTTCAAACTTTCTGCTTTGTCTAGAATTTTTGCCAGAAAATCATACGAGTGGGTCTTCATCGATCCATGATAACGTTCATATTCAATAACTTCACCTTCTCCTCTGCGACATCTCTCATCAAAAGCATTCATCCAACCTTGATTTCCGACAAGCTTAAAATAACTTCGCTCGAAATCCTTAGATTTTCCACATCTCGTGTACAACTCCTCATCATATTCACATCTTGATAGCATATTTGCGGAGTTAAATATGTCCTTGTGAACATGCTCAACTATTATTTCAACCTGAGTAGTTAACCAAGCAATTCTTTAAGGATGTTCCTAGTTCTTCTCCACTTGTTCCTTGAGTGTTCCCAAATGTGTAAGTGATACATAGTCCTCAAGCTATCCTAGGGTTGAATTTGGTAAACATTCTTGATAAACATGCTAATGAGTCGGGAATTTTTACTCATTTAGTGCTTGTTACTTAGTGAATTAGTGTCCTCAATGCCTATCTTGTGCTCATAACTAATGTTAAATTCTTTATGTGCCGCAATAAAGGCTTAAGAACAAGGCTAGGACATTATAATGCGAAAATAAGCAAAAAGGTTGGAAAAGCTGAAGAAAAGGAAGGCTGGAGCTTGCAAATGCCACTCGGTGACTCACCGAGTGAGCCTCTAGCTCGCCAAAAAGTCCAGCGAGTTGGTTCATGGACTAAGCCAACTCGGCAAAATAAAATGCACTACGGTGATGCGCCGAATTGAACGGCGAGCTCGACCCAACTTGGCTAAATAAATAGAACAACTGGGTGAAGGAGTCAAGCCAAAAGACGAGAAGGGGTGCTTGTCGGTGGATTTCCAAGTCGTTCGACGATTCAGAGTAACTTCACGGAATCAGACTGCGTATTGAAATTTTGGGAAGTTTTTGAAAACATATAAATTTATTTTGAAGATAGAAAAGAGGGTCTTACGAAGTTTTTACAATTTTTTTACATACTTTTACAATACTGAACATTCTTGGAGGGGGTTTAGAGCTTAGATATTGAGGTTTTAAGGTTTTAGTCGTATTTTTGGTATTAAGCATTGGAGACTTTGTAATTCCGATGGAACATCTTTTTGATAACTATTTTTTACTTTTTGTTATGTGTGGCTAAACCCCCTTTCATTAGGGGTCTGACTATGTAATCGAATATATAAATTAGCTTGTGGATATTGTTAATTGCTAGATTTAATGTTGTTTTTAAATGGGCTAAGTTATTTATTCATGTTTGCATTTATGAACTGAAGTTTCAAATTTAGTTCTAACTTTAGCTCTCGATGCTTGCTTGCGAAAGTTGCTTAGAGTAGAGTAAATGATTGATAATTGTATTGGTTTATGTCTTTACGACCCAGCTTGATAAAGTGGGTTACGTTAAGGAATTGAATTTTTTTGTACTGTAAAGCTTGTTGAGGTTCAAAGAAACTCACTCGAATCATATTAGCTGATTTAAAATGGCTATTATAGTTAAAATCCATCCTACCCATTTAGATTCAAGGACTTAGAGTAATTATTAATTATTCATTAAGAGGAATTAGTATTCGATTATTCACACACTCTTAAGGTCCTCTTTATACTTGTTCAAACTCCTTACTATTTGTTTCTGTTAACAATTGCATACCAAACTCTTTTGATATTGATAATTGAAACCTACTGATTTACATTATGTTAGGTATTATTTACTTCCGTTCTAAAAGAAATTAGACCGCTTCAATACTTCGTACTTAAATTATTTACCGTATTACTCCTTGTGGGATTGACCCCAACTCACCATTGGGTTTATACTTCTTAGTGACCGCCTACACTTTGAATTATAAGAGGTGTAGTTGAGCGTTATCAAAATTGGTGTTGCTGCCGGGGTTAGAGTCTAGCAGAGCACTGATGCCCAAACTAAGACCACCCCAGCAACCCAGACTTCACCTTAGTCTTAACGTGACATGGGGATCTTTACTCTCCCTCCATTTCATTACTTGTTGATACTTTCAGTTTTTATTTTGCATTGAGGACACTACTTATTTCTTTTGGTGGGGTGAAGGTATCTAGCTACCTACCCTTTTGGTGTATTTTGTTTTTATTTCATTTTTGGAATATTTTGTTGTTTTCATTTGAAACTTCTCCATGTTGGCTTAGTAGTAAATGTTTTGGTTTTGGTGTTGATACATTGACTTATCTCTCTCGATTGCTTGAATGTAAATGTTTGTTATTGTTTTCTTATATATTTGAGTGTCGATTGTGATCAATATCAATGACTTAGATAGTTCTATTGATAAACGTTATGTTTGTGTTAGTCCAACGAGGCAGTTTGAGTTGCATAAGTCTTGTGTGAACTCTTAGCATCTCATTGTGACTAGTCAAATGTCAAGGTGAGTCTTGCAATGACTGTTGCACACGAGCTTAACTTGTAAAGTTGAGATCGATTATTGTGTTGAATTCTATGTGTGGTGAGGTTCACTTGAAATGTGTGCATGAGGATACCTAGAACTTGCCCCATAGGTCCATTTGACTAGCATTGGTGAATGAAGTAGAAGATCTTAGGCATTAGGTCCAATTGACTAGCATTGGTGAATGAAGTAGAAGATCTTAGGCATACATTTTAGAGAGTGAACCTAATTGCTATACCTCTGTGTGACCACCTTGTGAGTGTGTGAACCTATCTTGGAACCATTTTATCCTAAACTTTTCTTTGGATGAAACATGAACACATATGTTTAAACTGATTGTTGAAATTGCCATGTCGTTCCCATCTATAACCTTCATGAAGCATTGATTTGTTTGAATAGACAACTTAGCCCAAAAACCTAAGTTGGGTGTGTGGTAAGAATAAGGAAACATACCGAATAAGATGGTTGTGAAATTATTCCTTTGGTACATGTGGTGAAGAAAAAGATGAAACCCTCCATATATTAAAAAAAAGAGATGGGAAGATAAACTATAAGAAAGAAAAGAAACGATAAATTTGTATCCGATGTGCATTTTTGTGAAAATAAAAGGGGTGTCCAATGAGCTACACAAAAGTTTTTGTGTTCTATGAATAGTCCAAGGATGAGTTGTTAATATGAAATGAATGAAAGATAAGGAAAAGCAGTGAAAATGGAGCCATGCTTCATGAAAGTAGAAGTCACTAAGCCAAAATGATCATGCCCTTACCCTCAGCCTAAGTACAAGCCTTGAAAGACCTTTTTGATATTGCATAAGCCTAGTGATGTGTTGGTTGGAAAATACGGGGAAGCCTATGGGCAAAATCATGCATGTTATTCTCATTGGGAGTGTGAGAGTTGATTTTGATTCCTTAATTGTTATCCTTGATTGGCTTTGTGAGAGCATGGAATCCTTCTTGATATGAGGGAATTCCAATACTTTTGTTGGGCATGAATTTCCAATTGATGTGAGTATTTGTGAGAATGAACGCTAATTGATGATGGAAAACAATAGTTTGAAACTTTGAGTGCACAATAAAACATTGCATGTTTGGATTGAACCTTCTGTGCACTTTCATGTTGAGTCTCAAGAAGCACTACTTGTAGACATCCCTGTTGACCTGATTGATCTCGTGTTTTACTTGAGGAAAAGGAAAAGTTTAAGTTAGGGGTGTTGATGATTCGGGAATTTTGACTCACTTATGGCTTGTTACTTAATGAATTAGTGTCCTCAATGCCTATTATGTGTTCATAACTGATGTTAAATTATTTATGTGCAGCAATGAAGGCTTAAGAAAAAGGCAACAACATTACAATGTGAAAAGAAGCGAAAAAGTTTGAAAAACTGAAGAAAAGGAAGGCTGGAGCTCACAAAAGCCACTCGGTGACTCACCGAGTGAGCCTCTAGCCCGCCAAAAAGTCCAGTGAGTTGGCTCATGGACTAAGCCAACTCGGTGATTGAAAATGCACTTCGGCCATGCGCCGAATGGAACGGTGAGCTCAACCCAGCTCGCCTAATTGAATAGAACAACAGTGTGTAGGAGTCAAGACAAAAGGCGAGAAGGGGTGCTTGTCGATGGATCACCGAGTCATTTGGTGATCCCGACTAACTTCGCCGAATCGGATTGCGTTCCAAAATTTTAGGATGTTTTTGGAAACATATAAATTGATTTTTGAAGAGAGAAAAGAGGGTCTTACACAATTTTTCTGAGATTTTTACATACTTTGACAGTACTGAACATTCATGGAGAGGATTTTGAGCTTAGATATTGAGTTTTTAAGGTTTTAGTCATATTTTTGGCATTGAGGATTAGAGACTTCTTCATTTCGATGGAACATCTTTTTGGTAACTATTTCTTGCTTTTTGTTATGTGTGGCTAAGCCCTCCTTTCCTTAGGGGTGTGACTATGTAATCAAATATAGAAATTAGCTTTTGGGTATTGTTAATTGCTAGATTTAATGCTGTTTTGAAATGGGTTCAGTTATTTATTCGTGTTTTCATGTATGAACTAATTAGTTCTAGCTTAAGCTCTCGATTCTTGCATGCGTAAGTTGCTTAGAGTAGAGTAAATGATTGATAATTGTATTCGCTTATGTGTTCACAACCCAGCTTGATAAAGTGGGTTAAATTAAGAAATTTTGTTGTTTTGTATTATTAAGCTGGTTGAGGTTCGAAGGAACTCACTCGAATCATAGTAGTTGATTGAAAAATGACTATTATAGTTAAAATTCATCCTACCCATTGAGATTCAACAACTTAGAGTAATTATTAATTACCCATTAATTGAAATTAGTATTCGATTACTCACACACTCCTAAGGTCCTCTTTATACATGTTCAAACACCGCACTATTTATTTACATTAAAAATTTGATACAAAACTCTCTTGATATTGATAATTGAAATCTATTGATATGCATTATGTTACGTGTTATTTACTTGTGTTCTACAAGAAGTTAGACCACTTCAATACTTCATACTTTAATTCTTTACGGTATCAATCCTTGTGGAATCGACCCCAACTCACAGTTGGCTTTATACTTGTTAGCGACTGCCTACACTTTGAATTATAAGAGGTGTAGCTGAGCGTTATCACATGCTCGGGTATGAATTCTATCAAAGCAGTAATCTCCGAAATGTGGAGTTTGGTCTTGAACAACCATTTGTTTATTCCTTAAGCTTTGAGTCTCATTTTGAGCCTTTATGTGATTTTTAGCTTAATATGGAACTTCGATGCGGGACCCACTTTTCATTGATACGACCTTAGATGGAGGTTTTTATTGTTTTGTTGAGTCGGGAATGCCAAATTTGATAGGGAAGGATGTTAAGTCTACACGCATGAGGTTCCAAACGAATTTTGAGTACCTTGTTGGATAATTCAGAGTTTGAGAAAATCAATTGAAGTTCACATATTTGGGGCATGCTTTTAGAAACAAGAATATAGGACTTTAGAGACTAGAATCTCTGATATTTAAATAACAAAATTTCAGCTTCAGTCCTCAACTTGAAAATGTATTTTCTTGTGCTTGGGAGGTCCAATTGAGGTTATCTAAAGTCCTAGGGGTCCGTGTTGATCGTGGCTATGTTTTGAAAAGTTTGGGTAGGGTCGGGGGCTCTACGTTCATGGTATATTTTGCCATGAAGGGACTACCAGATCTCTTTTGTTTTCTTTAATTTGTGATTTTGTTGAACGTGGTTGTTTAGGATGTTCTGGGCATGTAATTGAGCCCCTTTTTTTGGGTACACTCTCGGTTAGTCATTGAGGAACTTTTGAGGAAGTCAATTTCTGGATTCCCGATGCTGGTCTCATATTCCCGTTTTGACCTAATTTTTGGGTCCATTTCTTATTGTTGCAAAATTAGTGTCTAAGTGTCTGTAATGATGTTGTGATCGATAATTTGATAGTGTGGCAGTGGTCGATGGAATTTCAGAAGTGGATAACTCATATGTGATTGATTCGGGGTGCTTATTATTGGCTTTGAGGTAGTATTAATTCTACGTTATTTATTGGGCTTCGTAGATAATTCCTAGAATAGATTTCATGTAATTTTTATGGTAATTGCCTGATTTTTATCTTTCCTCTTGTTATTCCATCTTTTCATGATTCACAAGGAGTATTGGGCTTAGTTTGGGTGTTGGTATCCTTAGTTTAGGCTTGTTTCTTCGCTTGTGGGGTAGATGATCTTGATTATTTTTGTTAGAATTGATACTTTGTGGCCTTAGTTTAGGTTGGACCTTAGGTATTTTTGATTGTGGTTTACCACCCTCATAGATATTATTTTCTCAATGTACGGCTTGTATTGGGTTGTTGTCCTTGCATTTGTTCTTGTGACCTTGATGGCTCGTCGTAGATGTGGGTTGGTCGTAGCTATGCTCAGTTAGGGACTGGAGGTATGTTATGGGTAGGGTGTCGTCCCCTGAGTTTGTTCACATTTTTATTGATTTCATACCTCTTCTTTTGTCCCTTCGCTTGTCATTTAGCGGTAGACGTATTATACTCTTATTGAGCTAGGTTATATTGTTGGGCCTGAGGCCGTATGAGAGGACAAGTTGGATTCCTGGTTAGTACTCTCCACTTTGGTAGGATGGTTTGGTTGGCTGTGTAATTATTTTATTATGAGTGCCTTGTTTTAATGTTGGTGAAGGCATTCATTACAATGTTTACTCATTCTCACGATCATGCCCCATACATTGTCATATTTATAGTTCATGACGAGATACTATTTTACTCAATTTTTATTCTAAACTACTTTTAATGAGAGTTGTACCACCTGGATTACTTGACTTACTTATTTTTGAGATTATGAGGCATCAAGGATGTTCTTTTTTCACTTGAGATATTAGAGGCATCTGGTGTGTTCAATTTATACTTAATTACTCGGTGCAACGATACCCTTTTTTTCAAGCCTTTGGTCTTGCTGACGCCCATTAGGGTTTACATGCTGGTTAGGCATCCCTATTATTGGTTAATTCGAGTTCAACACTGATACTAATAGTTTGAGGACGTTACATATGGTTCGAGGCTGATGTTTATGGTTCAAGAACGTTACTTCTGGTTCGAGACCGATGCCAATGGTTTGAGGTCGTTACTTCTGATTACATGTTGATTCTTACGATTTGAGGTTGTTACCTCTAGTTCGAGGTTTGGATAGTTACTGATGGCCCCGCTTCTCACAATGCATTTATATGCATCGGCTATCACTAGTATACCTATTTTGATTGCACCCTCCGGTTTATGAGGGCCGAATGGGTTCTGATTGTTATTTGTACCTTTCATTATTATGGGGTTTGTTAAGGTTATTCATTGGCTACATTCTATTATGTGTTATTAATTATCTGATAGCTATTAGGCTTTGCCTTTAGAATTACGGTTGTGAGTCCTCCCGATCCTAGGTAACTGACTTGGTATCTTAGTTGTTTGTGATTAGGTTGTTGGATTACGTTCCATGTACGTTCTCTACTCGCCTTTTTACCCCTTGTTTCCTGTTTATATTCCTTATTACCTATATACTTTAATAGCTCCTCTTTAGTTACTTGTGCTATTTTCTACTTTATTACGTATTTTTTATGCTTGAGTTATCTGTTGACCTCAGTCGGTCAATGCCTAATGAGTACCATATGTGGTACTCATACTACACTTCTACTCCTTGTATATCTTAGTTTGAGTTATCATCGTTGATTTTGAGTCTTGTGGACTAGCTCGGAGTTTGGAGATTAGGCTGAGTAGTTGGAATTCAGAGTTGTTGGTTTCCATTTATTTTTGGCTAGGCTTAGTCTTTACATTGTACTCAGAGAAATCCTGTACTTATCTTGTATTTGTAAAATCCTTGTACTTTTTGTTTAGATTAGATGCAGGACTACTGACTGATGCAAAGTCTTTGGGTAGTTTCTGTTTTGTATTTCTATTGATTCCTTTTCTTTGCATGCTTTAATCTTTATTCTTCTTGTTGTTGGCTTCCGTTTGGCAGTCCATTGCTTATAGCTCTGGAAAAAGGGTTAGACTTACCTATTTGTGGGTTGTAGTAGGTTCTATGATGACCTAAGAAATTGAGTAATGATAGTTTGGTATCACAACTCTAGGTTTACCAAAATCGTTGGTATGAGGGCTAATGCCTAGTAGAGTCTTGTGCATCGATGCGGAGACGTATGTATCATATCATTAGGAGGCTATGGAGAATTATTAGGAAATTATGTTCTTGACTCCTTATTCTGAGCTTTAGCCTCTATTAACCTCTAAAACTACTTCGTTGGAATCTACTCTCTCCTAGATGGATATCATGAAGCATTTGATGGACTTGGACAGAGCATCAGAACACTCCACTAGAGTTTCAAAATGTGATTAGGCTAGACGGCCTCAATCTGGCAAGGACCTTTAGGTCGTAGGCATGTTTCAGCATTTAGAGAGCTTGGGGCAGCCAAGGCGTTGATACCGTCATTACCTTCCTCGGTTCCTCGATATTCAATGTTAATAGGGTTGAGCTTCTTTGAGGGTACATGTAGGTGTGGTTCTGGCTACAACAAGTGCTTCTCAGAGAAGAGTTGGGTTGAAGGGTTCCCAAAAGATTTCTTCATCCATTTTGGAGTATGTGATGGGATTTGAAGAATTGGCTGGGCAAAGTCCCACATTGTTTCCTTAAGATCAGGAGTTGAGTCAGGGTTCATCAAAGAGTTAGCCTTGCCACTTTGGTTGGCATCGGAGAATATGATATCAATGGGCTCTACTTATCCCTAGATTGTTAGTCGTGTGAGGATTGTGGAGCAGGTGCGCCTTGAGGCTTACACAGATTGTGGTAAGCCATGAGTACAACGGTGACAACATTCAACTTTGAGATGGACATGTTTTCAGCAAAGATCATCTTTTTTTGGACCTATCAGGCCTTTGGAGTTAACATCTCAGGTTCCTAGGCGTTTTTAGGTAGGTCATGGTGGCTACGGTAGGAAGATTTAAAGTCATACTTCTCATGGTGGTCATTCTTGACCTTCAGATGTTGGGTCTCTTGTTAATCCAGTTGGGTCTTCACAACTAGTTGCTCTCATAAATGGTTTTTACAAGTATTACAAACGCATTAAAGGAATGAGCGGTCGTCATTAATAAAATCACCCAACTAAGTGTCAGGGTAAAATCCCACAAGGAATGGTATGAGGTTATGAATTTAATTACAGAACTAAAATGCAATTAATTCAAATGAGGTTGAGTTAACAATTAGGTGGAGAAGTCCACCAACTTTTATGACAATTTTTCAATCACAAAGATATCAAAAAAGGGAGAGTCAACAATTCACGAAATTAACTAACTCAAGGGGTGTGGGAGATCAAATGTTGATTAAAATTGGGGATTTATAGAATTGCTCGTTACAACTAAACAATCAAAAATAAGCTAGGTCATCATCATTGACACTAATCTTCTTTCAATCGCAAAGAAACCTTCAGAAGAATCTCCTTACGGTCTCATCTTATTGCCATTCAAAACAACCTCTGACTTTATACTTGCAATTAAATAACCTAAACTACAGCTATTGAGCATATTACTCACTTATAGTGGTTTCTTTTTAGAACCCTCACAAGATCAAAAGTACAATTAAGTTGGTCACCTCAATTCATAAATTAATCACATGGTAATTAGTTAAATCTATAATTGATGGTCATAAAACAAATAAATTTTATGAACCCACTATATTTAATCAACACCTAACCATTTAATCACACCCCAAGAGGCTAAGGCTTTAGCCACCCATCACAAAAAGTAAATATATTATACCTTCCACGAAAACAACCATGGGTAAATTGAAATCAAGAAATTAAGAGTAAATACACTTTGGATTAAACTTTAATTCTTCAAAATTAAGTTTACAAAATTAAAATCTACTAGAAAAGAAGTTTTCTCCTTCAATGGGAATTATTTGTCTCTAAAATTTTCAGGACTTTCTCTCTATATTTTTCTACCCTCTTTTTCTCTCTTCGGGACTATTTATAGTTTCCCAAATTTTTTCCCAAAAATAAGTTTTGCGTCCTTTTTCGGCGATATTAGATCAGTTCGCCAACTGCATTCGGTTTTCGCCCATTCTCCTTAGGTTCACCTTTCTCTCTTTTCAAGATTTTTACATTTGGGGATCATTAGGCGATCCCGTCTAAGCTCACTTTTGTCAATTCAGTGAGTTGCCAATTTCCTCTTCATATCGCCCTTTGAGCCATCATTTTGTCTACCAACACTTTGAACTTTGGCGACGTCCACTCACCTCGCCTTATGACATTCGGTGGATCGCCTTTCTCGCCCATCTTTTCTGAATGATCTTGTGGTTTGATTCAGTGCTCTGTCATTTTGGGTGCTCTTAAATGATAACGCTCAACAACACTTCATTCAATTCTAAGTATAGGCGGCCGCTAACACGTATTTACCCAACTAAGAGTTGGGGTCAATCCCAGTGAGAGTGATACGGAATAGAATTAAATTAGGAAGTAGAAACGTGTGCTAATCGTTTGTTGAAGTAAAGGCTTCATAAGAATAAAATAAATCACGACGTTTCAAAGATGAATATCAAATGGGGGAAATTAGTAACCAATTTACGACAAATAATACTTAACTCAGGAACTAGACAATTAGAGATCGGACCTTAGGAATGTGATCAGTCGAATGCTAATTTCGTGTAATGTGTAGTTATTAGTTGCTTAAATTTTTTTGATCTCAATGGGTAGAATAGATTTTGATTACAATAGCAATCTCTCGATCAACTATTGTGTTTCAGAAGAGTTCTCTCAAACCTCAACAGTCTTATCATTACTAAACAACCCATTTCCTTAATCAACCCACTCTTTCAAGCTAGGTTTGTAAAGATGCAATCAAACCCACTTTCTCAAGATAGATTTTAAAGACACAATCAATACAACTATCAATCAATCATTCTACTCTATTACCTCTTTCTTAAGCAAGCATAGAGAGCTAAACTAGAATTAAATTTTCAACTTCAGTTCATCAATTAAAACATGAAAAATAAATTGAACCCACTTCAAAACAACAGTAAAATCAACAACTAATAACACCCATTAGCTAATTAACGCATTCGACTACATGATCACACCCCTAAGGTAAGGGGTTTTAGCTAAGCATAGTGAAAAGCAAGAAACCATTACGAACAAACTTTTCCATCTGTTTTGCTAACGATCTGAAATCCCCAAATGTCAAAATTGAAGCTAAAATCTTACTATCTCCAAATATAAATCCCAAACTCCACTATGAACGTTAAACAATGTTAAAAATGTAAAGACACTCAAAAACCCAAAAGTAAACAGTGTAGGATCCCCTTTTCTGCTTTCAAAAGTTATATTTATACGTTCCCTAAAACTCAGCACAGAGTCAACTCGGCGAAGTAAGTCGGGATCGCCAACACATTCGACGATCTTCCAAGTTGCTCTTCTTCTCACCTTTCGGCTTGGTTTCTCCATCAAATTGTTCTGGAACTTTTGGCGAGCTTGATCATTCTCACCGATCCATTTGGCACGTCACCGAATCACCTTTCCTCTCGCCAAGTTGGTAAGGTCAATGGACTAATTCACTGGAACTTTATTCGAGATGGAGGCCCACTTGGCGAGTTGCCGAGTGGCTTTTGCGGGCTCCAGCTTCACTTTTCTTTAGTTTTTCCAACTTTTTCGCTTCTTTTCGCATTGTAATGTTCTTGCCTCACTCTTAAACCTTTACTACTGCATATCAACATACTAACATCAGTTATGAGCGTAAAATAGGTATTGAGGACACTAAATCATTGAATAACAAGCTCTAACTAAGTTGAAATTACCGACTCATCAACACCCCCAACTTAAACTTTTGCTTGTCCTCAAGTAAAACACAAGATCAATCAGGCCGACAGGGATGTCTACAAAGAGTGCTTCTTGAGACTCAACATTAATGCCCACAAGGTTCAATCTACACATGCAATGTTCAATTGTGCATTAAAAGTTCAAAATATGACTAGCCATCATCAAATAGAGTTCAAGCTCACAATGCTCTCTTCAAATGCAAATTCAGGCTCAACAAGTGTATTCGAATGCCCTTACATCAAGGATGATTCCATGCTCACATAAAGCCAATCAAATATTAAAATTTAAGGAACCAAAATTAACTCTCATGCTCTCAATGAGAAAAACATGCACGATTTTACCTGTAGGCTTGCCCGTATTTTCCAACCAGCACATCATTCGGTTCATGCAAGATCAGATAGGTCTTTTAAGGCTTCTAACTTGGCTTAGGGTAAAGGTATGATCATTTTGGCTTAGTGACTTCTACCTTCATGAAGCCTGGCTCAAATTTCACTTCTTATCTTTTTCTTTCATTCTTTTAATCTTCAAAACCCATCCTTGACATATTCAAAGCACACAATTTTTTTTGTATAGCTCATCAGACACCCCTTTTATTTCCACAATACACAATCAATACAAATTTTTCATTTCTTTTCTTTTGTATTTTTTCTTTGTTTTTTTTATATATGGAGGGGTTCAACCTTTTTCCTCAACACAAGTTTCCAAGAATGGATTTCATGAAATTCTTGCTCAATTTATTTCCTCATTCTTACCACAACCCCAACATAGGCTTTTGGCCTAAGTTGACTATTCAAACAAACCAATGCTTCACGAAGGTTTTAGGTGGGGAAAACAAGGCCATTTGTGTTCATGTTTCATCCAAAGAAAAGGTTAGGCTCATATGGTGTCAAGCTAGGTTCACACACTCAGAAGGTGGTCACACAAAAGGTATAGCAATTACGTTCACTCTCAAAAATTCATGTCGAAGATCATTTCCTTCATTCACCAAAATTAATCAATCGGACTAACAGGGAAAGTTCTAGATATCACCCTGCACATATTTCAAGTAAACCTCACCACACAAGGTATTCAATAAAATCATCGATTATAACTCTACAAGTTAAGCTCGTGTGCAACGGTCATTGCAAGACTCACCTCGATAATTCAGCTAGTCACACTGAGAATCTAAGACTTCACACAAGACTTATGCAACTCAAATTTCCTCGTTGGACTTGCACAACATATTGTTCATCAAAAGCACTATTCAAGTCATGGATATTGGTCACAACCGACACTCAAATATACAAGAGAACATCAACAACATTCAAAAAAATAAGAAATAAAGAGATACATCAATGAGATAAAACCACATTCATTCACATTCAAGCACCAAGGAGAGCAGTTTTTAACAAAATACAACAAAAACAGAACATAAGAAAACAACAAAATATCAACAAAAAAAAAATACTGCCAACAGGTTAGGTATCAAAATATTTTTACCCCACAAAAATAACTAAATAGTGTCCTGAATATGAACGAGAATAAAAAATATCAAAAGTACATAGAAATGTAGGATAGTAAAGATCCCCCTGTTAGGCTAAGCTTGAGGTGAACTATGTATATCTGGGGTAGCCTCAATCTTGGTGTTAATGCTTGGCTCTTCCCAAACACTGGAAGGCTTCACAGTGACCTCCTCCGTAGGCTGAGACCCACTGGAACGTATCATCGATGTGTCGCGCAAGGAAGTCTCAGTAACCATCTGGACTATCTCACCCTCAAGGTCCTCCAAGTCCTTGTACACCGCATCCTCAGGCGCTGCTAACTCCTCCTCATCAGTCTCGAGCGTATTCGATTCATCACCATTATCATCTACAGGAGCATCTCTGGTCACAGTAGCCGGAGGGATCTTAGAAGTAGCTGGCATATCTGAACTGGAGCCCTCGGGAATCTCCATCCTGCCCCATAGCATCGAGATATTGGTGGACTCGAACTCTTCCACATCACGCCAGAACCCAGCAATATCAACTTTCAAGGCTATCAAATCATCTGACTGCCTATCGCCTTGCTTACAAGCCTCAACCTGAACGGTGATAGCATCCAATACTCAGCCATGGGTCGTAATAAGCTCACGTTGTCCCCTCAGCTCCTCCTGAATTGGAGCTAAAGCAGTAGCTATAGTTCTCTCTATCATACCTGGGACTACGGTCTCCACCCTGGAACCTCACACATCAGACGAATAGGCAAGGTTGCCCATCTTATACAGTATGGCCTGAGTCAACGGAGGACGGGATGCAGGAGTAGCAGTACGAGAAGTAGAGGAAGAACAAACATGTATACCTGTCGGCTCAACTGCCAGCGTAGACTGAGGGGAATCAGCCTCCATGGCCTGAACATCAACCACCGAAAAGGTGTCCACCAGAGCCTTCTTTCTCCTCTCTTCTTCATCCTTTGTGTAATCAGCCTCAATCCTTCGTATTTCAATAGATGAGGTAGGAGTCACCTCAACATCAGTCTTCACGATGAATGGCACACCAAATCGGTGACACAAATTTGTGATAAGAATTGGAAATGGCAAAGAGGTTTGGGTTTGCTATGCCCTCATCATTATCTACTGTGAAATTATTGCCCCGAGATTTCGCCGCTCCTTATCAATAATACACCCCATAAATTTAGCCTTTGGATGCTGGATGATCGATACATTCTGTGAAGGCATCAGATGGATGGAGATGAACCCAAACCAATATCGGGCAGCAACAATCAGACCTTTCTTTTCTATAACAATTCCTGTCTCTAGCCAGGGAGGTGTGATCTCACTCAACAACGGGGACAACCACCCCTTCAAATCATCAAGAGTCTTGGTCTTGACTCTGTCCGTCAACGTATGCATAGTACACGTTTTGCAGTCCAATAAGTCATTGATGGCTTTTTCGTTGCACAACACCTTCTTGCCTCGCACCTCTACATAATCGACCGGTGCCATGAACATAGCTTTTTCTTCCCTTTTGGGATCAAATTTGCATACCCTGCATAAGACTCTCAGACCCACAAAGGAACATATGGACCCCGGGGTTTAATAAACTGCTTAAACTTGTGGAAACAGAGTGTCTCCCACACCACCAGATATTTTTCAACCACACCGTCTGTGGAAGACCTTTTCTCCTCTAGAATAGTCCATAAACCATCAGCCTTGAGTCGGTTCATAGAAAGCGAAGGAGGAACTGGAGCCTGAGGCACTTGAGGTGCTTGTACTGTTGCTGGTGCTGGAGGTTCTGGGGTGTCGCGAGTGAAGAAAGTCATGCTAGATCATGAATTTCCTTAGATCGCAACTTCAAGTGCTTTCGTTTGAGCAACTCCCCCTCTTTAGCTGGTGAGTTAATAGGGTCTTGGCACCCACATCCTCGTCCCTCTCAAACTGTGAGGTGGTGAGGTGAGTGGAATCGATTCCCATGTTGTCTAATGAGCTTGACTGTGAACTAGAACTCTCCACCACCATCTTCTTTCCTTTCCTCTTTACATTCACTAGGGAAGGTTTAGCCTGATTAGCTCGTGGAGGTGTGACTTTCTGTTCAATTTCGACCCCTTTTGCCTTCTTCTGGGGTGTAGGACCTCTCACCGTAAGGTTTGGTCTAGCCATATCTGTAGAATAACACAAACAAAACACATGCCGTTGTAATTTGTTAGCAGTATATCAAAATAAGAAAGTTGCAGGAAAACTCGCCAAACAGGTCGGCGAGCCAAAGAGGGCTCACGGATTATCACAGAGAAGTTTGGTAAAAATTCGGCGCAAAATGGCGAGATCATAGAATAGTCGGTGAGTTACCGAACAAAATCAGTGATGCAAAGGGGTCTCGCCGAATATCATAGAACAATTTAACAAAAACAAGCTATAGCAAGGTGAGGTTATGGTTATTCGGTGAGTTGCCAAATAAACTCGGCTAGCATAGGCGTATCGCCTAAAATCACAGAACAATTCCGTAATAATTAGGTCAAGGGGCGATAATGGAAGTCAGTTGGTTAACCACCGAGTCACTCAGCGAACTAGACTAAGCTCAGCAAATGGTTAAATGTGCCAAATTTTCACACCAATATTCAATTCTCAAGGCATAACATACGAAACCACTTTCCAACATTATTATATGCAATTCAAGCCTACCCACTACACAAATATAAGCCGGGGTATTCAGACTCCCCCCAATCGATTGAAATTCAACCAAATAACAACTTTTCCCTTAAGAATGGTGTCACATAATCGATCATCATTGGGAAAATTCAAGTTTTTTGGTAAGCTTAGTCTAGTTCGCTGAGTGAACATGAAATTCAAACTAAACCCAACATGCAGCACCCGCATATCACGCAAATTGAACATGAAATTCAAACTAATTTAGGCTAACCAATTAATCGGGCAATATTGACTTCAACTAAAAATTAGGCAAATATTTAAGGCACACGATAGATCCATTAACTACTCCTAAGCATGCTCAGTAAAAATTCATTAATTTAAAGCTAATTTGGAGAACTAATTCCAATTGCAGATAAAGGAAATTAATGTAAGACATACAAGGATGAGGAATGCGTTAAATTCCAAGCACACGAGGACACCCACGAAGATCTAAGTAAAAACTATAATCTAAAATTTTATTGTAAGAGTTGAAGTGTTGAAAATTTCAAAATAAGGAGAAGATTTAAATTTAAAATGGTTGAATGACCCTTGACCCTTAAGTTCGCGCCTCGATCGGCGAAGGTCACTAATGTCGCTCATCCACTCGGTAATGTGCCGAGTGGAATTTAGCTCGTCGAAATTTATAGAACTTTAGCCATTAAGTTGGTCCAAAGGGAGATCAATGTCGGGCTCGCCGAACCAGTCAACGATTCACCGAACCAGTCGGCGATTCACCGAGTGGAATTTAGCTCAACAAATTGCCTTTCTCTCCAAAAAATTAAATCTCAACCTGCGCATCCAAAAAATGTTATTCAAATGACAAAAAGTAAACCTCTGATTTCCTCCCAAGAAGTCCCTTTATTTAACGTCGTGGCACGACGTGGCCATGTGATCATGCCTCATTTTCCAGGTTTACCAAAGTAGCACTTGGGAGACTCCTTTCGGTCTTGGATTTAAATGAGTCAGGATCTGTCCCATCTGTGTTTCAAGCTTCTTAATAGACACTGAGTGTGATGTGACTGTTTTGTTTAGAGAAGAGACATCATATTTCATCTCCTTGAGCATCTTGTGTGATCCTTCCACCTTATTCAAGATACGAGCAAGCATATCCTCGGTCGGGAAGCTTTCAGGAGAAGCCCTTGGTTCCTTCGGCTTTTGACATTCATGAAGAGGCACATAGCGATCTTTGTCACCATCTGTATCTCTCCAATTTTCACCACGGTCGCCATTCGTGATCTCGATCTCTCAAACTGTCATCACGATCTATATTCCAACCTTGATTCCCGTCCGACCTTGGATATCTCAAACGAGAACCCCCTTCTTGGTTTGATAAGAACTACACCTCTCCACTGTACATGGCCTCAAATTGTGCATCTTAAGGGCTCGCACCACTAAGAGCACCAACTGTATTCACAGCCTTGTAACCACTTCCCATGCCATGCTTTGTGAATAGGTCCATTTGGATCATCATCTTGGCTATGTTTTCATCTCGTTCTTGATTCTTTTCCATTTGTTCCTTTGTTAGCCCAATATTCAAAGGAGACACCTGATCTTCTCTTGTGTACCATTGGTCACCTAATCAAGCAGTGCCGATGCTATGTCAAACGGTTGTCTCATGATTCTGCCCTGAATGAGTTGGTCACCAACACCTTTCTTGATCGTGTCGAGACTCCGATAAAAATATTGCAACAACACATTGTCCAGAGACCCGTGAGTCAGACATTGAAGCAGTAACTTTTGGAACCTCAACTATGTTCAATGGATGGGCTCACCATGAATCCATTTGAAGTTCTGAGTATTATCCCTCAACTTAACCATCTTCAAGGGAGGGAAAATACTTTCATAAAACATTTTCGTGAGCTCCTCCATAGAAGTGATTGATTCCCTTGGTAGTTTGGACAACCACTTTATTTCTGCCCCCATTAGAGAAAAGGGAAACAAACGGAGTCAGACTGACTGTTGGGTGATGTTCTTGAAGGAAAACGGTCCACACACATCCACAAAATGTCGGATATGGTCATGAGGGTCCTTATGAGCAAGTCCTCCAAAGAGACCCTGCATTTGCAACAACTGCAACATCGTTCTGGTCAAATGAAACAACATATTGCCCACAGTTAGAAGTAATCGAATAACACCCGCACTTCCCAACTGATCCTCATTGACATCATGCAAGTTCCCGATGTCATCATTGTTCCGAAGTTGATTGGCTTTGCTCCCATTTACACTCATTTCTTGACCTGGTTTAGAGCCGCCATCAAGAACGCAAATAAGATAATTAAACTACAAAAAAATTAGTTCACAAATACACTTCAATAAAAGAATTCTAAACACCACTCCCTGGAAGTGGCACCATTTTTGATAACGCTCATTTACACTTCATCCAATTCAAAGTGTAGGCGGTCATAACAAGTATAAACCCAACTAAGAGTTAGGGTCGATCCCACAGGGAGTGATATGGTAGAGAATTCAATTAGGAAGTAGAAACGTGTTCAAATCATTTGTAAAAGTAAAGGCTTCGTAACAACAAAATATATCACGAAGTTTCAAAGATTAATTTCAAATGGGGGGAATTAGTAACCAATTTTTGATAGAGAACACTTAACACGGGAAGTAGACAATTAGAGATCGTACCTTAGGAATGTGATTAGTTGAATGCTAATTTCGTGTAATGGCTAGTTACTAGTTGCTTAAAATTGTTGAATGTCAATGGGTAGGCTAGGTTTTGAGTACAATAGCAATCTCTCGATCAACTATTATTTTTCGAGCGAGTTCTCTGGAACCTCAACAAGATTATCATTACTAAACAACCCATTTCCTTAATCAACATTTCAAGCTGGGTTTGTAAAGACCTATCAAACCCACTTTATCAAGCTAGATTTTAAAGACAAAATCAATACAACAATCAATCAATCATTCTACTCTATTACCTATTTCTCAAGAAAGCATAAAGAGCGAAACTAGAATTGAATTTACAACTTCAATTCATCAATTAAAATATGAACCTATAATTGAACCCACTTCAAAACAACATTATAATCAGCAATTAAAAACACCCATTAGCTAATAAATGCATTCGACTACATGATCACACCACTAAGGTAAGGGGTTTTAGCTAAGCATAGTGAAAAGTAAGAAATCGTTACCAATAATGTTTTCCATATGATATACTAACGATCTACAACCCCAAATATTTAAATCGAAGCTAAAATCTTACTATCTCAAAATCTAAATCCCAAACTCCACTAAGAATGTTAAACAATGTAAAAAATGTAAAGACTCTCAAAAAACCAGAAGTAAATAGTGTGGGAACCCCTTTTCTTCTTTAAAAAATTGTATTTATACGCTCCAAAAATCTCAGCACGTAGTCAACTCGGTGAAGTAAGTCGGGATCACCGACCGATTCGGCGATCCGCCGAGTTGCTCTTCTTCTAGTCTTTCGGCTTGGTTCCTCCATCAAATTATTCTAGAACTTTTGGCGAGCTTGATCGTTGTCACCGATCAATTCAGTGCATTGATGAAACACCCATTTTCTCACCATGGTGGTTTGGTCCATGGACTAATTCACTGGAACATTAGGCGATCTAAAGGCCCACTCGGCGAGTCGCTGAGTGGCTTTTGCGAGTTGCAGCTTCTCTTTTCTTTAGTTTATCAAAAAATTTCACTCTTTTTTGCATTGTAATGTCCTTGCCTCACTCTTAAACCTTTATTGCTGCATATCAGCATATTAACATCAGTTATGAGCGTTCAATAGGCATTGATGACACTAAATCATTGAATAACAAGCCCAACATGAGTAAAAATTACCGACTCATCATCAAATCACTTTAGCGATTTGCCATTCTCATTAGGTGAACTACAATGCGTAGCTTGCACTTCTTGTTGTGTTTTTAGCCCTTCTTTTCATTCCTCTATCCTTGCCTTGTCCAATTGCCTTCATAACTAAAAATGAACAATATAAGTTAGGCATTGAGGACACTGAATATTGATCAAAATGGACCTTAAATGAGTGCAAATCTACAAATCATCACTAGGCTTAGTGTCCCTTTTGAGAATTGGAAACAGATTGGAGAGGTGGCTTATGAGTTAGCCTTCCCTTCAACCATTTTGGGTGTTAAGCCTATTTTTTATGTCTCTATATTTAGAGAGTATAGTCTTGATAAATCTTACGTGGTTTTGTGGGATTCAATTCAACTTGATGAGTCCTTAGATTTATAGGAAGAGCTTGTGGTTATTCTAGACAAGATGCTTAGAAAGTTGAAATCTAGGGAGATCCCATTGGTGAAAGTTCAATGTAGGCATGCAAACCTGATATTTTCCCCTTTTTGATCCTTTAGGTATTTCCTTCTCAGTAAATTTCAATAACTAAAGTCCTTTTAGTTGTGTATGTTGTTATTATCCTTATGGTAATTTTCATTCTTTTGTGTGTTCTTACCATTTTCCCCTTTTTTATTTCTTGTGTGTAGTGTATGTTATCTGTAGGGATGGGTGGGATTCTTCTCATTGTGGTCGGGTGAGATTTGAGTATGCTTTTCTCTTTTTGAGGATCTTAAGTTAGATGAGTAGACTTTGGTCAACATCTGTAGAATTTGATGTCAGATGATATTTTTGTCTTTTCCATTATCTCTAGAATGTCTATTTTTGGATAGTAGCAAGGTTCTTTCTTGTCACGAGGCCTTCAATGTAAATTTAAGTCGTTAGGCGAGAAGTTTTTGGAAGTTTTGTTAAGGTTTGAGTTTTGTCAATATTGTTGGTACACATGCTAGGATGACAATTTTATTTTGCACGATTAACTATGAAATGCCAAGTTTTCTCTAGACCGACCTTTGGTTTGGATCTCGAGCTTATAGGGATTATTTCGTTGTGTTTGGCGTTATGTTGTTTTGTTTCTTTGTGTAAGTGTTGACTTAGGTTAACATTCTTCTAAGACAACCTCTATTGTTTTTTCATCGATTATGGTGAGTTCGTAATATCAATTTTGGTCGGGTAGCGTAGTTCATTTGTGTTCACGGGATTCTGAATAAATCTCGAGCACCAATCAGATATTTTATCAATTTAAAGTTGAGTTGAGGAAGCTATTGTTTGTGCCACTGGCATTCCTTAGTTTGTTCTCTTGCTAGTAGTGTTCCGAAATGCTAGTGAAAATGTTCTTCACGATCTCCAGCTTGGCACCCCGATCCTGAAGGCCAACTTTCCTAGTAAACACGATCATGAATGTTGATCATCTCTATCAAGATGTATAGTCAATTGACCCAGCCCACTTTAAGATAATTGTGATCATGACATTTAAGGTCCCGCAATTGCGATGATTAACTCATGGAAGTTATATATGTCCTTTACAAACTAACCTTACATATTTCAAAGAAGAACTCAGTCTTCAGGCAATTTTGAGAGCTATTGAAGGTGAAGTCAGTTGGGAATCGTTGGGAATTGATGTTTAAGTACGTGGATGGATTTTAGGGGTTACTCTGAGGCAGATTGTAGATCGAATCCCGTGTCACATTTTTCTTTCATTCTTTCTATTGACAAGTCTGAGGTATCATTACGAGTGTCTCAATGTTACTATCGAGGTTTTATTTTTATGCACTTGCCACATTGCAATTGGATCATCTTGTTTTATATGTGTGGTTGTGATTGCCTTAGAATTGGGTACTTCTTCTTCTAATTAGTATTATTTCCACTATTCTCTGTGTTTTGTAGTCACTCTTTGATATTTTTATGACATAGCAGTAGAAATATCATACTTCTTAGGATATATGATCTTTGTGATCTCAATCGTCCTATGATGCCTACTGAGTACTCTATATTCTTATATTTATTCTATATTTCTACTTTTTATTGGTTATGAAACTCCTAGTACGAACCACCCTCACTAAACATTAGAACTCCCATGGCCTTCACAAACTTTAATTGTGGTGAGTTGTTAGTGTCCGGAGATTTTTCCTTTCCTTCCTTTATACGTGTCTATTCAATTTGTATTTTGATTAGACAGAATTGATGTATATACATTTTCTATACTTATCTGCTCATTAACGCAACACCATGTCCAGGGTTTGTTTTCTTTCTCGATCAATTTTGGGCTCGATCTGTATATTATTTTAATTGCATTTACATCTCTATGCTATAGGCCCTACTTTCTCTCTCTATTTACGTTTCAACTTATTTCTTTCTAGTTATATATTGTCTTCCACTTCTAGTTTTGGCTTACCTAATGGGGCTTTATAGTAGGCGCCATAATGTCCGAATTTTGTATTGTGACAGAAGATGACCACATATTGACTAATATTACAGAACAAGTGGACAAAAATGTTGAAGCTAGTGATCGACTTAATGAGTCAAAAAGTGATATCTCTCTATATCACAAAGGGACAAATAATGAAAATGATAATGTTGATGAAGTTTTTGTACCCCCGACAATACTAAAGGCAACTATCATGCTAATGCAGTTCCATATTTGAAAAATACATAAAAAGACAAGGAGGATTTTTTTAGCATGAGACATACAAGTCATATTTTGTGTGCACTTTGGAAAAATAAATTTCTTTGTTTTATCTAGTCAGATTCTTTTAACCCATGATTTTTTAAAATTCCTTACTTTTTATTGCCCTCATCATGATTAATCTTATGGGGTTTATATGTTTACTTGTACTTGTAATTAGGTATGTTATGTTTGAACAAGCTGAAAATGAAAATTGTAGTGCAACTATAGAGTACTCTAGAATGAAAAAAAATTTAAATTTGTTTAGTCGAAAGACAAATTTTAAAGGGTTATTTGCAAGTATCATTGTAATGACCCTCGTGGCACTATTTTCTTTGTTGTTTGTTGTTACTATTTTGACCCTACAAATAGCTTTTGTGTAATGCTTATGTGTCATGACCCAGGGGTACCCCCTAGATGTAACAAGGCGTACAAGACCCCGAGAGGCCTCATACAAGCCACTTAGCACATCATAACATAAAGTAATAGAAATGATGCGGAGAATTTAAAACATTTCAAAATAATCAAAGTCTTTATAAAACGAGCGGAAGTCTAATACAATTGTCTCAAACCATCTAACCAACATGAATAAAGTCTTGGGTCACAACCCATACAATAGTCCAAGACATAAAATGAAAGACAAAAAAGAAAGTAGTGATCACATCCTCGAACACAATGAGGACTCACCAAATCTTCACTCCTTGATCAACTATGAACCTAGCCACGAGTGTAAGATTCAATGTCGTCGGACCCTACATTTGATAAGAATGTAGGCAAAGTATGTGTTAGTACAATCATGTACTAAATATAATAGCTAGCATAGACAACATAAACATAATTTTTAGTCAATATAAACCATAAGCATAATCAATGCACATAAATCATCATCATAATAAGAAAGGAACACTTCTCAAGCAACCTTACTTATCCTTAGTCAAAACTTGGGTCATCCGCCTCTAGTCAATCTTACCTCATGGAAGGCATCTCAAGCAACAATCGAAGATACTCATTTTCATAACATAATCACATTATTCATACTTAGTTTTGAAGACATGGGGACTCTCTTCTTTGCCTAACTTATAAAGGATAATGGGTATTCGCCTCTTGCCTTACTTACTTTAAGATCATGGGTACTCGCCTCCAAAATCACATCATATGACATGGGTACTCGCCTCCACATCATTCATCATAATAGGAACGTGGGGAATCACTTCTCGTTCAATTCTAAAGAATTATGGGAATCACCTCATATCCTTCTCATATGGAGGAAAAGGGTAGTCGCCTCTAGCCTCATCAATTACATAGTGTTTTAGTCTAGATTAAATTTAGATGAGCAATCCTTTCAACCTAGAATCATTCATGTGAGTAAACCTTTCACATTCATAATTAAGCAATTCATGTGGGAAGTATCCCTTCCACAACACTAACATCAATTACCAACAATTCATTCATAGGCTTTACTCTCAAAGAACTACATCTCTTGATCATCATCTATGCTTTAGTCTCAAGCAATTCTAATCGTAATTCATCAATCCTATAAGGAGATATCTAAACTCCTAAAGTTTCCCTTCAAGGCATCACCCCAATTTATCAATGCCAGGTTAGAATCATGGGATAGGCATGGGTACATGTAATTTCACCCCTAAAACATGCAATTTTATCAATTCAATGATAAACAATCATAATCCACTCAATTAGATCAACATTCATCATAACCCACAACATTGGAAGAAACCCTAGCTAGAATTGGTGAATTCTTCTTCAAATTGGGGGAATTCTTGGGGACTCCATGGGAAGAAGGATCCCATGAATGAAAAGCCATCATACCTTAGTTCCAAATCCCACAAAAGCTTGAAGATTTGGAGAATTGATATTGACCTAGGTTCAATCTTTTCCTCCTTCTTCCATCTTCTGGAGAGAGAATATTTGAGAGAGAGTTTGGGTTTTCTTTTGGGATTTGAGAGAATGACTTGAATGTGGGATTTTGGGGTTTAAAATTACTTATATAGGTGTTATAGACTTTGGCAAAACGACACCACTTTAATTTAATTTAAACCAGAAAAGACCCATAAGTCCCTAAAATAACCGTCCAGTTGTGAAACACGGATCCCCGACCGACGGACCATCGACTGACCTACGACCCATCCTGGTCAGTCGTGGTTCGGTGGTCAGAGACTTGAATTTTGGCCTTTTTACCTACGGCTACTGGACCACGGGATGTGGACCCACCTACGGTCCGTAGGTCTCACCATGGTCCATGTCTGGACAAGTTTAGGTAGCCCTCTCCACGGCCCCACATACGGCTTGTGGTTCGACCCATGACCCGTTGTTAGGCCCTCATGGATGGCACCTGTAAGTCTTGAAAAGCTGTTATATTTCCCTCTTTCGAATATAGGGTGTTACATTATCTCCCCCTTGGGATCATTCATCCTCGAATGAGATTCTAAGCACGATTACCAATTAAAAGACTCAAGACTAGCAACCCATCATGCATGATACTCACTAAATGCACACAACTAAGGAGGAAACATCAACTCCAAACCCAACATACTGAATGCACCATAAGGAAGTAGGAACTACATCTAACAACCCAATATGCATGAAAATTTTAGATTTCTTACATTTAAGGAGGAACTATCATCTCCAAACTTAAAAGCATGCTCAACAAAATCTCATGGAGCCTAAATGCAATCAATACTCAAAGCACATACTCAAGGAGGAAATCTCCACTCCAAGTCAAGGCATGTTCAACTATTCATCGCATGAAGTCTATAGGCAACTCATACTCAATGCACAACAACATGAGGAAAATAATGCACATAAGTCATTTCTTTTAAACCTTAAGCTTTTTCATGAACATCCATAACAAGGAAATCATGGAAACACATAAAATACACATGACTTCCTTTCATAGAGCAAATCAAGAGGAAATTTATCACCTCAAGCTAGAGTAGGAGTAGAAGGAAAAAGATGAGGATATCGGGACTTCATATCAGCCTCGGCCTCCCAAGTAGAACCCTCAACTAGATGGTTTCTCCATAACACCTTCTCGGAAGCAACCTCTTTGTTCCTTAATTTCTTAACTTTTCGGTCCAAAATCTCAACCGAAACTTCCTCATAAGAAAGGCTCTCATCAACTCCAATCCTTCTAGGGAAACTATGGATGTCGGATCTCCAACACACTTCTTAAGCATATAGACATGGAAAATGGGGTGCACAGTGTCCATATCATTTTGCAAATCTAACTCATAAGCAACCTTACCCACACACCTCATAATCTCATATGGGCCTACAAAACGGGACTAAGCTTCCCTTTCTTGACAAACCTCATTACACCTTTCATGGGTGAGATTTTTAAGTAATACCAATCATGCACCATAAATTCAAGATCCCTCCTTCTAATATCGGCATAAGACTTTTGTCGACTTTGGGGTTCTCAACCTCTCTCTAATGAGTCGAACTTTCTCAATAGCCTCATGAACTAACTCGGGTTCGATAAAGGAAACTTCACCCACTTCAAAACACCCTATAGGAGACCTACACCTCCTACCATAAATGTCACTACCCACGGGTACCCCCTAGATATAACATGGCGTATAGAACCCCGAAGGACTCCGTACAAGCCACTTAGCATATCATAACATAAGCAATAGAACAATAAGAGTAAAAACGCATTTCAAGTCTAAAAATTTCATGAAAGAAAAGCGGAAGTCTAGACACTAAGTCTCAACATAGCCATCTATTACAATATTAGAATGAAATAGGGCCTAGCCCATACAACATGTCCAGAAAGGGAAATACATGAAACGAAACTACAATGAGATAACCTCTGTCCTCGAACCATGAGGACTCACCAACAAGCTAGGAGAATAAGCAAATCCAAGCTTTAGCCACTACGGTGATCACCTTGAGAATCGGACCCTACACTTGAGAAAAATATAGGAAAAGTAGGGATTCGTACAAAGATACACTAAGTATGATAGTCATGCATAAAAATATTTAAAACATGCTAAAAGGGACATTTCATTTGAATGTATGCAATTTACCAAGTTAAAACATCATCATAGTCATAGTGGAAAAGCACAAGTCATAAACATAATCAACATAGTCATAATCATCATAAAAGCCTTCGAGAAATCATATACAAAGCTTATTGAGTAACCATAGTTCATAATTCATATACTTAATCTTATTTGTTGTTGTGGGAACAAGCCTTAACCGACATGAGACCATGTGAGCTATACATGATCCCCCGGTGTTACCCACACCAAAAATGGGTGTTCTACTTACCTAAGGTAGAACCATACATTTAGCTTAGATGGATCCACTAGCTAATAACCTATGGGGGCACATAGTTTATGGGATAAGGAGATTTCTACTAGAAACCGAGACTCTACTTGCGTATAAGGTTTCCATCTCATGAGACATACTTTGGGAACCCGGACTCAACTAGTGTAAAAGGATCCCATTTGGAAAGCCGGACTCAACTAGTGTAGAAGCTTTCACTTGGAATCCGGACTCAACTAGTGTAAAAGCTTCCATATCATATATAATATCCACTCGGTGCTAAGCATTAATTTCCACGGGGTTCATATTAAGTCTTGACTTAGTTCATCATCAATGAAGGAATGTCTTGACACTCAATCCAACATAAATCATAGAATAGCTCCTAGATTCAAATAGGTGAGAAAGCCTTTCAACCTTAGAATCATCATATTGTAAGAAAACCTTTCACATCATATCATATTCATGCATAGGTGTGTATATGAGAACATCCTTTCAACAACACAACAATTGCATCATAATCATAGACACTTCACTCTCAAAGTGTTCATAAAGCATATACCTAAATCTCATAAACATACA